>JBCAUA010774502.1:0-24193 GCA_038406235.1 Peronia verruculata
TATAAAAATACAATATAACTGTCAGACCGGTAACTAATAAAATAATTCAAGAAAAACAAATAACACAGAAATCTATACAACAATCCAAATACACAGAGTTTTCTAAACCTAAATCTCTAATTATATAATAACATAAACAATAATAAACATCACTTTCAATAACTGCATTTCTCTTTTAAATGACCAACTGATTCCACTGAAATATGTAGATCTAGATTTTCTAAAGTAGGAAAAAGCCGGATCGACAGAGTAAAACAAAACAAAAAAAGAAAAAGAGCATTAATGAAGGGTGAAAATGAAAATTAACCACATCATTTAGTTTTACTTATCGAAAACAGGTACTTTGCATGGATTCAATAACACAAATTAATGGTACAATATATGCTTGATGAAATACACGCATCAACAAGCAAACAACTTCAGTTAGAGATCTCTCAAGAATTAAGAGTAAACAATGGAATCAAATTCTTATGAAAGTAGCGAAATTCAAATTTATGATGAGATACATAATAGTTTATTTCCGTACAGGGTGCGCCATGTTGGATTTTATATAGTAGTTCCCCTTGAATTATCTCCCATATCTGTCTATTTACACGCCTCAGGATCAGAAGGTTGGTATCTAAAGTTCTAACCTGTTACTTAACTTAAGTTAATGTAAGAAAGTTGAAAAAAGAGAGAAAGAGAAAGAACCACTGTGAAAGCAACAAAAGTTGTTCAGAACTAAAAGGATGTCAGTACTTGAATACATTAGTAATCACAATGATGATAACATTTCAGACAGGGATAGCAAAATTACAAATTTGTGACAAATACAGTTTTTGTGACATACAGTAGTGGAGCATAATATGACATTATGTAGTAATTTTTATCTCTGTCGTTTTCATCACTTTCTATCTTTCTTTCTTTCTTTTTTTTTTCTGTATCATCCATCTATCTTTCATTTACATATTTTTGTTCTCTGGTTTGTTGAATATTTTGGGCCAATTTTTTAACATAAGCAACTGATTCCACCTAGAACAGGGAGTTGGTTATTGAAAGATATACGAGAGACTTTAATGAAACAGCACACTAGGTCAAAGCTAAGGAACGCAGAATGATCTGACCCTAGGCCTAATCTAGGCCAGTGGATCTAAGCCTATAACATTTTTTTTTTTTTTTCCACTCTTTTGAGGAAGTGTGTTGTTTTGATCACATGACTGGGCATCATAATAAAGATGGCGGCGCCCGCACCACCCACTGGTCCCACCAGTGAAGAAAATGTTTCAACGCCTGCAGTAAGTATTCTCCTTTTCTGTATTGCTCGAATTTAGAGGATAAATGACACGTAACAGTGCCTTTGTGTTTGCTGCAAGTGACATTGCTTATTGAGATTACAGCATAAGGGGTGGCAATGGCCATCTTCTGGCACCTAAACGATCTGGGTTTATCAAGTCACCTCCTACAGATCTAGATCTAGACATCTAGATCTAGCTAGTTTCATTATCGCTTAGATTTAGATCACTAAATGGCAGAATAATTTCTGTGATTTTAAAATATGACGGTAAACTGTCTGCCAGTATATCCAGTTTAAATCTTCACATGTACTATGTAGATCTAGATCTAGATCTAGATAGATCTACTAGATGGAGAAAAAAAAAACAACTAAAAAGTCCAGACCAGGGATGAAAATTTGATTGATGAAGCAATGTAAGGACCAGTCATAGTTTTGCCAAAGTAGACGAATGTATACATGAATACCTTGGTATGTTATCATGTAATTCCATAAAACTTTGCTTGCTTTCTGTTCAGTTTCTCAAAACTTGTGTGTGTTTAATGGCAATGGGATTCTTCAACAGTGACAATCATTTATAATCCGATGCATATAGATGTAAATATAAAATTTAGGTTCTGAGATGTACATAATAGACTCCGCAACTTACACTGAGGTTTGTTTTTGCAACAAGGTCATTTGTCTTTTGTCTATTATGGCAGGAAAATATTTAATTGTTATTAGAGGGATAAATCATCAAATGGAAAACAGGCTAGCTTAATCTTGGGAATGTTAATTTATTATGTTTTGTCTATGGTATAAGATTCCTAAGTTTTTTCTTCTTACCACTTTTATCTGCCTATGTTTGATATTTGGTTGCTGGTATCAGGGAATCAAATTGTGTCACTCTCTCTTCTCTTTCTATCAGCCTTAGTCCTCATTTTACAAACCTGATCTTCAAACTAAGAACTTTAGTTTTCTTTATGTTCATCATGGTACTGTCCTAAGATAACTGCCATGCAATATGACATGATTGAAACTAAGTTGTGACTCATTGATCCATACATTAATAGCTCTATGGTAAATGAGAGAGGATCTTACATTATTCTGAATATGAAATCCTGTATATCAGCACCAGCCATTCCATGATTCTTGGTTGTGATTTTTTTCCCATCTGATTTATATTTGCTGAAATCCTTAAAGGATTCTTCCACCATTTATCAGATCAAAAATATATCACCCTCAAATTTTTGCTTCTTTTCTAATATGCATATTAAACTCATGCCCTGAAAACACCATAAAGGAATCTTGTTCTCAAACATATGAACTTTTGACAGGCACCGTCGGGGGAAACCACACAGAATGGTCCAAGATCATGGGAGAGAGCCTGGTCTGTACAGGAAATGCGAACTGAAGCAGGGAACTGGTCCCTCGCAGGAGATGCCGGGGTAGATGATTTATCATCACTTAATCTGTCTTTAACATTCAAAAATAGAATATAACACAAATTGATTATCTACTTGTCATTTCTTTCATCCAAGAGACTTAAAATGGCAAATTGTTAATGTGAAAGGGATGAGAAGACTAGCAACTGTCTATCGGCAGAGTCCAATGCCGCAACTTGCCTTACTAATCATGATCTCTGGAAACTGGTTATGAGCTCAAATATGTGTTATATATCTTAATGTAACTTCATGTATAGTTCTGTTTAAATTGCTAGAGATTGGTCTGAACGAACTGGAAAATATGAGACAAGTTTCCTATCATGCAATACCAATCTAAAGTCCTTTCCTTTCCATTCTGCACTTCTTATTTGATGCAAGACTGTGTTTGAAAATACAACTCCGTCCCCTTCTGCCCGTGAAAGAAACGGTAAAAAAACTTTAAATTATAGCTTTTAGAACGGATAATTTTTCGTCAGCAGAGTACTGATTTTCTCTTGTTTTATAATCAAAATAGTCTCAAACGTTTTGTTTCATTAAAGAAAGCGATGCTGTTCTCAATTTAATTACTAATCTCCGATTTTGTTTTTTATTTTGTCACAGCTTCTACAACATCTACAGGAATTTTCCCAACGAATGATTTCTCGGACTCATGAAATTGGGAAAGAAGTTGATGGCCTGGTTCATGAAGCTAAGGTAATATTTCTTTCAGTTTTATGAAGAGACCAGTAGTGTCCTTAATGGTTTTCATTACGAAAATTCACCAAGTTTGTTAGGATGAGCTCAAAAGTTCCAATGGTCTGTTTCTGTAATTCTTTTTTGTTTATGCTTAAAGAGTGAGAATGATCAACATTGCGAGAACATTGCAAGGAACAGAATATGCACAATTACGTGGCTGTACATGTGGCATGAAGAAAAGTTCATTTTGTCTTTGTTTATTTCAATGTGTGACATGTATGGGTGAATGCTATGTCATTATCTAACATGAGAAACTGGTAACAAACATATACCAAACTATTGCTGTTGGAGTGACAGATATTTCAAACATCAAAGTGACATAATCGACCTACCCAACTGGATTCACTACAGTGTGACAGCTTGGATTTGTCATCATATTTAGCCTTCATAATGTTAAGGTGCCATTATTCTCATGACTTGGACATTTGTTGTCGCCTACAATCATTTCCTGTTAGTTCCTGTTTTGTCTTTGAATAGGAGAATTGATACTTTTCAAAGATTTGGTAGATTGATAGTTCAAAATACATGGCAGACTGTGTAATTGATTGGGTAAATATTTTTTTTTTTTCTTTAATTTCGAGGAAATGCACAGTTGTTTTAATGTGAGAAATTTTTAGCAGTACGTATTAGCCTGCATCTGCCTAACTCCAGTTAAGCATTATGGAGCATAATTTGCATTTTTGTGTTAGTTGCTCTCAGTTAAAGTTGTTGATCCATGATCTTAGTTTCTCAGTGATGATCAGAACTGTATGGATTGCCTTTTTGTCTATACGGTTTTCCCAGCTGACAGATGTACGAGTGAACAACATCATCAATGACTTCATCATGTTGGCGAACACGCAGTTTGTGGAAAATGTGAGTATCTTCCAGATAGTGGAAGAGAATTGGAGGTGCGGAAGGAGGTGGGAGCTCTTGGAAAGTGCCTGTCGATGTCAGTGTCATAGTGTGCATGTGGTGATGAGATAGAAGGCTCCGAATGAGTTTAAGTGGCACGATTGAGAATTATCTAAGTTAAGTCTGCGACAGACCACTCCTCCAAAATAAAATAAATTGATTTGAGTATGATTTACTTCCCAGTCAGTTTATGGTAGATATCAAACTGGATTTTTTTTTTTTTTTTTTGACCAGTCCAAAGTTGATTGTGACAAATTACTCATTTATTACTCACTCACTGACCCACCTACCCACCCATTCTCATTCACTCAGTCCAGTCATTCATTTGTTCACTCACATACTTACTCACACACTTACTCACTTGTTTACTCATCACTCACTTGTCTACTCACTTATCTTCTCACTCTCTCATTCATTCATTCACTCACCTTATTTACTCACAGACTCATTTACTCAATCACTTACTTTGTTCATCCACCCTCTCACTCACTCATTCTTTCATAATGCATATGCAGCATTGAAGATACCTTGTCTGTATTGTTTTTCCTTCTGTAGCGAGTCTATGATGAAGATGTCAGCCAAGAAGCAACAAAAGAGGAGGAGAAGAAACCAGAAGAACAGGTTGGTCAAAATCTCAGCAAGCGTTTCTCTGTTTCTCACTTCTCAGTATTACTTGACTTTAAAACTTCACTAAAATGCTTCTACTCTGTCAAGTGTGGCAAGAGTAAATAATGCATCATTTTTATTTTGATAATTTGTCAGTACCATGTCAGTAGCAATATCCTGCGTTCAAGGTGTGCATAGAATGCTGACTGTGTATTACACATGGACAGCTGGTGCTGATTAAGACTTAGAGATTGTCACATATTCAGGGATGTCAAATTTCTACTTTAATAGGATTAACTACTTTTTGGCTTCAGTACTTTCTCTGTCAGCCCGAAATCTGGTATTATTTACCATTAACGTACGTCAGTATACATGTTCTAAAGATTATACCAAGAACGTTTCCTACTTTTTCATGTAGATAGATTGACGTCCCTGCATATTATTTAACTTTAACTGTTAATTAAACATAACTGTGCATGTATGTACCTTACATTAGTTAGATGAAAACTAGCTTTTTTACGTGTCAGATTTAAACTGGACAAACTATCCAGGTTTATGTTTCATTTCAGTGAACTTTGGAAAACTGGTCTTAATTCTATTTAGCTTAGAAATGGTATTTTTGTTTATTTATGTCATTTTACATGAATTTGCTCGTAACAGAAAATTTTTCAGATTAGTTATTGAAAACAGAAAATGTACATATGTCATAGTGAGAATAATTTGAATTGTGCAGGAGAAGACAAGAGAGCAGAGAGAGGCGGAGCTGATTCCCCGTGTGACCTCTGCCCTCAAGCTGGGCATTGATGTGATTGACCAAGCCTTTGAGAGACTAGACACAGCAGTCATTGACTCAGACTCCGAGGATGAGGATAACACGTACAAAGCTGAGCCCATATTGGAGGCAAAGGTAAAAATGGACTCAGCTGTGATATAATAGCATGCATTTATACAGCCCTTATTCCCACACAGTACAAGCTCTAACTTCTAAAAGTGTCTTAAACTTTAAAACGATTGTCTGTTGGCAACGAATCAAAAACACCAAAAAGAAGCAAACAACAATATGAAGAATTTGATACAGTAAAAATTGAATAGGTTGGTATCACTAGCCAAATTTTCAAACCTAGTCAGCTTTTCTTCAACGCAATAGAAACATGTATTGTAAATAGGCTGTTGTAATATAATATGAAAGAAAGCGTTCATTAAATAATTTGCTTATTGTAAAGGAGAACATCTTTCAATTTTTTAAAGAAGTAAATAAAATAGTGCATTCTAAGAAGAATTAGAATGTTACCTTCTGATTTGCAATGGTGAAATAAATATGGAAGATTTTTATGGCGTTGGTCTTTTTTATTATCGTGATAATGTTCAATATCAGTCACAAAATTTTACTAATGCATAAACACAGTAGTTATTTCATTCTAGACAACTTTTAACACTGTTGACATGAAACTGAGACAAACATTGTGTATCCCCAGGACCCATATGTGATGCGTCCGCTACCATATTTGATAGGAACTCCTCAGTTTATGGAGGATGATAATGTTGGTCTTACAGAAGACATCTCAGGTACGTGTCTTGGAGAGAAGAATTTTGGAGATATCACATTGAAAGGTTACAGTGATTATAACACCTGAAATTAATCACATCATGTAATTGTTCCATAGATCTTGTTTTGTACAGGCTCACATCATGCTGTGTATGAGGTACCAGTAAGTGAAGAAAACCTTATATTGTGTTGTTGTTTCCATATTAAATGTACTCTGTTATCATACTCTTACCTGTATCTCAGATGAGGAACAAGAAAGTGATGAGGGCAGCATCAGCGAGAGTGAAGAGGAGAAGGAAAGCGAAGAGGAATCTGAAACTGAGGTACGAACTTGTTGTAAACATTTCCTTGTCACATGACCCTCACAAAGGTTTCATTTTCAAATCATTGACTTGTTGTTTTGTCAAGATGTGTACCAATACCTCTTTAACCCTGAAGACTAGGAGCGGCATTTCTGCCCTGCAAAGGCAAAACGACGTAACTTGATTTTTCTTGTTTCGAGAAAATGGGCTTTAACTTTCAACATTCAGCCTGTCAAAATTTCTGGAGCTTTCTGGATCTAGTTTGAAATGCCAGGTCCTAAAGCTGCATACAAATTTTTCTGGTGATATGTTGTTCATCTCCATTGTGAAATTTTGGCGCAAAAGTGGATACGCTGTTTTGCCATTTTTGTTTTCATATATTCTCAGACTTTGATGGCAAAGGCAAAACAGCGTAAGAGACAACTCTGCACCTAACATTTATATGCACTTCAGTTTTGTTTAAGGGGAGGGGGGTGGGGCAGGTCCTGGAAGTCATTTTGGAAACCGCTAAGGGGGGGGGGGTGATTTTAACCATTACCATCGAGTTCGGCATAGTCAAATTAGACGAAAACAATCGAAAAAAAATCGAAATCACTCATGGTTGCCATGGCAACGACCGTCATCTTGGATTTGCTACGCAATATTGCATAACTTTATCTTCGATAGTCTCTGAACTTTACCGACGGATGTGCTTGTAATTTTTTGTACATATTTTATTGTTTCATGTCTTTTCAGGACACAATGTGGATAAAATGCTTAGTTTTCTTTTTGTTTTCTATAATTTTTTTTAAATTTGGTATGTGAAAACGTCGCCGATTTTTCTAAAATTTGACCCTTAAATCTTAAATTTCTAACAAATTTAAAAAGACATCAAAAATCCATCCTGACATAATTTAGATATTGTTTTGGTCTATATTCATGCCACATTTCATGCCAATTGCTCCGTAAGTAACAAAAGAGATAGCACATTTGTGCGGAAAAAAAAAGCATTTTGACAAAAACGCATTTAAAGTTTTCTTAAAACAGCCGTAAAGAGCTTTTTGGTCGGACGTTCAACCCCAAAACATCTTTGTTTCACCCATTAAACCTCTTTCCATTATTTCTATGCCTGAGCAACACTCAGTTGAGGGTCACGCATCCCAAAGCACAGTGAAAGATGGCGCTCGGCGAGCGGATAACGGCTGGCACTGGCAATGCTGCACCAAAAAGAGCACAAACACAAAAGTCTAACAAAAAAAAATGAATGCATTACGCATCGAAAAAGCCACTGACGGGTATCCAGATGTGGCACCGCCCCTCGGGGCACGCCGAAAGGGACTGAACCCTAAACGGAACGGAACGGAACTTGGTCAAAACCAAGAGCATTTTTACCCTTCCTGTGACAGATAATCCACTATTACACAAAAAAAGAGCAGAAACGTGGCATATTTCACCCTTATAAGGCCGTGGGAAGTCTATTTTAGAGGCCCAGGTGAACATTTGCACTGATATTCGGTGTGGTCAGTGCCTTAGATGGTCAGTCAGTGTCCACCCCTGACACTGGGGCTCCCGATATTGATGAAGACGATCATTATCAAGTCTCTTCTGCGTAATTTAACCGTATCCGACAAAATAGTGATGATCTATCACTGAATAAAGAGCCCCAAATGAGCAAGAGCCTGGATGGTTGAGTGGCAGGTCAACCTTTACTTGACAACCCTCCTGTCACCTTAGAATGGGCATATCAACTTTTTGATACCATTTTTACATTCAGCAGAGACCGTACATTTTAAAGAAAACAGAAATCCAAAATCGAACATTTTGAGCAAAAACCCAATTTCAGGACCCCCCTCCCCCTTAAGATAACAGGGGTTCTAACAAACCATTCACCCAGTCCAGTTGAATTTAGGACTTTATTCTGAAGAAAAAAGGTACATCATCCATCCACCTATCTATCCATCAATCCATCCATCCAGCCATTCATCCATCTACCCATCCATCCATCCATCCACTCACCCACATACATGCATATGTGCATGTATCGATCCATTCATCCATCCATCCACCCATCCATGTATGCATGCATACCTACAAACATAACATTCACAGACCCATCCATCCATTCATCCATCTATCCATCCATCCATCCACCCATCCATCCATCCATCCATCTATCCATCCATGTGTGCATGCCAACATACAAGCAAAGATGCACACATCCATATAAACGAGCACATGCGTACCTACATACATTATGTACACATACATACCTACGTACATAATGTATGTAGGTATGCATGTGCACGTTTGGATGTATGCATCCATCCATGTATACATGTATTCATGCATACATACATGGCATTTTTTTTACCCTTCTCCATGGAGAATTTTCCCACAGCCCTCGATCTTACCTGACAATAAGTAACATCTAGTCTTCTCAAATAGGTGTGAAAAACTTGAGTTATGCCTATAAGGATAGGCCTGCCAGGCCGCCATTCAGGCAAAAATTAAAAATGAACTCTTACTAAAATTCATTTTGTGGCATACCCTTATAATATGTTTATGTAGTGGTTCAACGTTTATGACTTAGGGTTGCAATCGAAGTATACTCCTACAAACAGCAAAACAACAAGCACACACACACAAACATAGTCATGCATACACTCATTTACATGCGCATAAATACTAAAATGCACTGAATTAACTATTAGTATTTTATTGGCAACAATCTAAAAGCTGAACAAGTTTGAATTGTTATGTAAAATAAAAGTCTAGTCTTTTTCTCCTTGTCACAAAACTCTCATGGAGACCTGAAATCTTGATCTGTCAATGTTCTTGAACAGTTTTCCCAGATTGTTGTTTATCTCATATCTTTCAAACCTTAGAAGGTAGGATTATCTTAGCTTAAAGTGGCTGCCTTTTTTTGCTGGGAGTTTGTGTGGGCAGAAATTTATGATGTGGAAGTTTTGCACGGACAGCGGCACTCCGCCTGCTCTTCATCAATTTGTGTCAAGGTTCTTTAATGTGTGAAATGTACACACAAAACCTCCGAAATATATTCGCCCATATTTGAGAAGGCTAGACATGGGGCTTCTCTACCCAGACGAAGCCAGGGGACTTCAATCTTTGTATTCTTCCATCCCCCAGTAGGAGGATCCACGAGTCGAACTCACAACCTCACTGACTTGAGTTGTTCTCACGGTGGGGAAGACGCCAAACCACATAGCCATGGCGACCCCCTAAAATGATGGTAGATAGCTATCTGTTAGAATGTATTAGCCATACTCTCGAATTAAGTAACTCTGAAGTTTGTCCCTGGTTTGAAAAACTAAACATTGTCACTATGAAGTCCGCTGCAGCCCTTGATCACGCCTGACTATGCAGTTACAATGTTGCGCTTCATACCTCTCTAGTGAGGACGACGCCCAGGGCACATTTAGATACTCGGGGTACATTGTTATATTGTTTAAAGAGATGTGTGTACGTCCGCCATCTCTTTTTGGTGACATGACCAATATGGTCATTGTAAATTGTCGCCTGGAGAGTGCGTCTGTCACCTAAGCTCAGTAAGGAGTCACTCGATTGGTACCCCTTGCGAGTTTGAATGTGCGACTGTTATCTCAACTCAGATATTGCTATATATATGTCTGTGTACAGTGGTTACATAACTTGTAACTTGAGCAACTCATTTCCTCATTTATAAACATAGACTTTCAAAAAAAAAAAATGAATGAAAAAATAAATGAATGAACAGATGGATTGATGGAGGAATAAGTAATAAATAAATAAATAAAAAATTCATTTTAAGCCAAAAGTAAGCCAAAAAAATGTTTTTCGAAAACATTGTGAATTACGAGGTTTCATCACTCCACCAGCGTTATGTTGTTTGTTAGCCTTTCAACCGCCATGGTGGGGATGGGGGAGGGGGTTTTCTTGACTTTAGCAGAAGGCTGAACTTATTCCTCCTTATACACAGAGCAAATCATGGATACTGTTGTCAAACAAAGAAAGATATTATGATCATCTTAGATATACATACTTGTCCATGTGTACCATGATTATGCAATTGTATATCAGCCATCACTTCCACTCCTTTGTTCTACCTGTTCCCTCGACCTCTGTCCACATTCTACAGCACATCTATCACTATGGTTTCTCTTAAGGAGACATCTGATGTGAAATTACACCCACGGGTGTCAAACTTTTGACTTTTTTTGGTATCGCTGACTTTCCTACTCATTGCCAATCAAGTGTCAACCTTTGCCGAGTTCACAAGGCAGTTACGGTTTTAAAAATAATTTTTGTGACACAAGTAGCATATGAAAACAGCAGCACTGGAAGTACAACTGAGTGTTACGCATGCTTTGGGCAAGAGTTGTACTGCTGTTTGATGGTTGTTTAAGAAATGAGATTGAAGTTCGTAGTGCCATCTGAGATAACCACCTGTAGGAGGTTGAAAAGCGAAATAGATATGGTAGTAAAATTCCTTACACCCAACAACAATGCAGCCGAGTTGTCTGTGAGAGTTTGCTGATGGAAAATTAGCACATCAGAGTACCAACTATAACAAATATTAAAATCATGGTCTTACAGGGACCACTGTAAGAGGGCAGCTGTTCATGGTCTGGATCTAGAAAATAGATCTAGTCCAATTGCATTCAGCACACCCTGTGGGATCTTTTCAGTGCTGAATAATCTTATAGATAAGCTAACATGAAAAGCGTAGATTTTTTTTTTTTTTTTTAGAACTATTTTACATGACCAGATAGCTCCAGGCTGCCATGATGAAACCATGATAGAAAATGGGGGCAAAATTTTTCAGTTTTTTGTAAATCAATTTGACCACCCTGTACACTAAACTTTTGTGACATCCCTATACACTAAATTTTTGCTTGTCTTGGTCTGACACCGGGTTAATAAGCGGATTTTTTTATTTGGGAGCGGATTCTTACGAAGGTAAATTATTTTACAAAATCCTTTTTACATCAGAAGCGGGTTCTTTGGCGAATTTGGGCTCTTAGGTGGCGCGTTCCTAGACAGAGACTACGAAGTATATTATATTCTGTAGCTGAGCACATAGGGAAGCCAAAATAAGTGTGATAAAGTAAATCTCTGAAACTGATGAGGGCAGTCGTTCGGATTGTTTAATGAAATAAAGATTATTGAAAGTATATTCCAGATTAGTGTTTAGCAGTAAAGTTGGTCAAATTTTGAGTCTATTTTCTTGAGAAATTTAGTTTGAAATAGAATGAAAATACATGTAATGCAACTTTTATCTGGAGCACATTTCAGGACAACATTGATTTCCTTAACAAATTTCCAGAAGTTTAACGAAAGGACAGAATTAGAAATTAGTTTGAAATTAAAGGATAAAGTATTGTTGAATTGTATAGCTCTGTCACTTTGTCAGCATGTATCCGTAGAAAATGGCCAGAATTACTTGCTGAGTAGAGCACTCTCTGTGTAGAAAATGACTGGGATTAAAATAGCACAAATTTTGTGAATGGATTAAGAAGAAAAGGTTGTTTGAAAACAGAGGACGTTGAACATAGTCCTGTCTATCACACTGTTTGTGATAGTAGAGGATTATAAGTGTGATCATGATCAATTATGGTTTGGAGCAAAATGATTTGATTACAACTAATTGACAACTTTTTTTTTCTCATCCTGAAGGTGGAATGAAGGGAAGAATCACTTGTTGTTCAACATGTTGCCTGGTACAGCTCCTGAGTACACAACCTATCTAAGTATCAACACCAGTAAAGCAATGGTAGCTGGAGGGGGATTTTCATCCATGACATATCGCAGGACCTTCGATGTAACAATACCTGTGTATAACCCATTGTTGGAGGATGTACAACTTACGACCACTTCTTTTCAGTAAATAGAATATTTTTGCATTCATTTTTCATATGTCTGTTCATAATAAGCAAGCAAACAGAGAAATAATGCTGAAAAGGTTCAAGAACAAAAGGGCTGAATGTGCCGGAGCAGCCCAGGCATACAACCTAAATATTCGAGGTTAAGCTGTAAACGGGGAAAGTGAAAAGTGAAAGTTTGACTGTGATAATTTTGTTGGTGTGATGTAAGATTCTGCCACTTTTTCCATCCAATTGTACTTGATAACATGAAAAAATTCTAGAAAAATGGATAGAGATACAACACTCTAGAAATCAAGATTACACGTCTGAGGTAACTTCTTTAAAATTTAAAACAGTATTACAGTCGAGCCGCTTAAATCGAATTTGCAGGGACCACCCTAATGGGTTCGACTTATGAGAGTCCAACTTCCAGTTTTTTTTTAACAAGGGAAACAACTGGCGAATGACCTATGAGGGAAAAAAAAAAAGAAGAGGAGTCTGCTGGTTTTTCCACATACATGTATTCCCAATTTTTTAATGGTGTCGTTAGTGTATATGTGGAATGCCATTCTTCAGCTATGGCCTTCTTGGACACAGCACCTCTATTTCCTCCAGCATTTTCATTTTTGACTTAGTATGGCATGAGCTGTCTTCTTGCTCTTCAGTGGGCTAGAGGAGGCCATGATGTAGATCTACTCTATAAAATAAAGCCACAGATAAAAGAGCGAGCATGATGTAGAAACTGACTAGCACTATACCGTCACAGTGCTAGAACTTTGTAGACCGTGATTGTAACACAGGCGCAACGCCTTATAGGGTTGCCTGCACACGAAGTATCGTACAAGTACTGTACACGTACGCCTTTGACTGTGTCTAACTGTAATGTAAGGTATGGAGAGGATGCTTGATTATTGATTGATTGCTCTGACATCTCTGCTCTGCGTACATTGCCCCACCCCCACCACACACACACACACAACACTTAGGCCTACTTAACGTCACGACGTGGGGTGCATTCACAATAAATGTATGTAAATAAATTGCCTAATCCCTCTTGCCCCATCCGCGAAGTTGTCTCCTTTGTTTTCTGTGTTGGGTGATGACCATGTGGAGCAGCAAAAGCTGATTTTTACCTTTATGGTGGTGCTGACTGGTTCGATTGAAAGGAAACTCATGGCAATGGCTTCGAATTATGCGAGAGGTATTTGATGGGCACAAAATAGATTGTTTTGTTTTTGTTCCAATTGTCAGAAATGCGAGTTGTCAAGAGTTCGGTTTGAGTGGACTCGATTGTATTTCTTTGTTGTATGAACAGGTACAAAATCTTTATTTGGTTTAGGGCACAGTCAGAGGAAGATCTTTGACATTGTCTTCTCTACAACATGTTAAATCAAGATGTGCTTCTGATAGTGGGCACCTACAGTGAGACAACATGAACAAGTACATACCTGGCAGACAAGAGGATGATGATTGTGAGGAAATATTCAGACATTAAGGGCTTGTCCACAAATTGCCAACATTCACATTGTTGATTGTTACATTCTTTTCTGTCAGTGCTTTTAAGAGTATTCACTTGTTTGTTTTTTTTTCAAAGCACAAGCACAGATTGTAGGCACAGTTTCAAATATGAGATGAGGGAGGGTGTGGGTAACATTCAACCTTTGTTATATGTGTGAAGTGATGAATTTAACAATAAAATAGAACTGAATGCTGCTTGAGTGAAGGGACCAAGTTAGAATTGATTTCAGCACTAAGAAACGGGGGCCAGTACTGAAATACGTGAACCTGCCCAGTGATGGAGTCACACTTGATTTCCAGTCCTTCATCTCTCGTGACAAACTGTGTATCTTCAAGGGGAGACAATCAACTGTTATTCACTGTGCTGCCAGTCATTTCGCAAATGACAAGATTGTTTTAATCCACATTTAAGAATACATGTAATACATCATTACGTGTAATTTGAATGAGCACAAACCATATGTCCACAGTTATCAAAATCGGTAACAAAAATTCATTTCCAAAATCTGTACGGTATGCCTATTTGTGAGCTTAGTATAAAATAATGAGCAAGTGGATTACCAGTGGGAAACATGTGAATTGAAATAGTACTTTTTACAGGTATTCGTTTTTATGCCTGACAGTGATATCTATTATAATTATAAATGTGTATGTATATTTCTGTTGATTTTCTCATGTTGTAAAAGAATTTACACGTTGTATTTGGTGGAATCGAGATAACCACCCACTGAAGGTTTAAAGGCGTATTCACATTGTAAGGCAGAAGTCTTGTTTATATTCTATATTTAATCTGTTGTCATCAAAAGTTTCACTAGATCTGCACAGGGATAGCCCCTTTTTATTAGACATTGTAATATGTGGAAACGATCCAGTTACTTTGCTTCTATTCCTCGTTTGGATAATTTTTGTGTGTGTTTTTGTTGTCTTACACTGCTCTTGGGATTACTCCAAAAGATAAGCAATGACAATAAAATTTGTCATTTTCCTGGACCAGATATTTCATAACAATCCATCCATTTTAAATTAGTGCTGCAAGCCAAAGCTTGAGGAATATGGAGATTACCTTATCACATCAGATAACTTGTCATGAATTTTTGTTTCTCTTCTCAGAGACACAAGGAAATGGTTCCTCCTGTCAACTCAGTTTGGTCTCAACCCTGTCTACAAGTCAAAAATACAATCCTTGGCTGCTGCAGACAATAGCACAGTCATAATGTTGGACAGGTGCAATGAAAAACCTGTGAACTATTCTCATCGTTGTGACCCGCTAGGCAACACTTACATGTATCCAAATATTTTACAGGTAAATCTCCTATAATTAATCACCTACAATTTCCAGCAATTTGTGTTGGCTTTTTTTTTTTTTTAAATTTATTTTCTTGAAGAGAGGAGAGTGCAGGTTACTGTCAACAAACAGGTGACACTATTTTTGTTAGAAATGGTCACTGTGTTATTGGCAAATGTAGAGCTGGTCTGCAGGTAACTGCAAGGAAACCTACAGTTTGAATAACTTCATAGGGGAAGCTTTTGGATTGTATGTACTAACATTAAGCAAAACAATCATGATTTTTTTTCATTATCTAACACAGAAATTTCAATAGCCAACCACAGGTGGCTGAAAGGCTACACTAGAATATAGTAGAATATTTCAAATCTGCTGATATGTGTTTTTTTGTTTTGTCTTATGTTTTATATCAGTTAGAAAATGAGAGCTTAATATACATTTCATTTTGCCCAGTGTCAAACAGTATATATGTCAAAAATATGTCTGGATATGCTTAATGTCGGAAGCATTATAATTAGAAATTTGTATCCTATACTTCCAATGTTGAAATCATATGTAAGAAATTTATATCCAGATATGTATTCAATGTTGGATTTATGTAAGAAATTTATGCTCAACATTGAAATGACTGTTAATGACATGTAGGAAATTTTTACCCAGATGTGGTCATTGTTGAAATGATATGTAAGAAATTTTATATCCAGTATGCTCAGTGTTAAAATCATGTGTGAAAAGTGTACATTCAGATGTGTGCACTCTTGGAACCATGTGTAGGACCATGTTAGACATATCAAGATATTATGTTCAGTGTTGAAATCATAATATGTAAGCTGTATATTATTATGCAATGAACAAGGTAGCTGTTAAATGATGACTTTATAGTTAATGTAGATTTCATGATGTCTGCTCTTTCCATTTTCCAGTGCTGCAATCCTTTTATTATTTCAGGATGCTGTCTTCTGCCTGGTGTTGCGTGGCAGCCGGCTAGGTCAGCCTGCCCTAATGGATGCCCTGATGTCTGGCTGTATTCCAGTAGTTGTAGCTGATGGCTATCTGATGCCTTTCCATGAGGTCTTAGATTGGAGCAGGTCTGTGACCTCATAATTTGATAGGCTTGAGTATCTCTTTGGTAATAGCACTAAAAATAATAGGAAACATTTATATAGCACTTATTCTCTCACTATACAAGCTCTATGCACTTTAACTTTTATTACCTTGACAGATCTAATGGCAACACTTACAGGCATTCTGGACAAGTGTTAGGTGCTCTAAACCTTTTCAACGTAATTCTGACAATATCAATAAACAGTGATGAGGAGAACCAACTGTAAGATGAATGTTTGCTTTTTAATATAATCTGGGAAACAACTTGTGCATTGAAGGATCATTACAATTGTCAAAAAATGACAGCTGGAAAAAGGACACAGTAGAGCTACAGTGAAGCTGCCTTATGATAGTTTTGTGTGTCAGAATGTTTTTGATGATCTGTTATTGCTTTGTGCTCACATTCCCCCAAGCTTACCATCCTGATCTCCTAAGGTCCCTGAAACTGTTATGCACATGACTGTTCATTGCCATTCAACAGGGCTGTATCTAGGTGGACAGAAAGTTTCCAACTGGGGGTAATAAAATTTGGTGTTAGGTTCAGGGTGGCTGCTGAGAGCCATCAAATGCACTCAGGTATGATCAGGTGAAATGGTTGTCTCCTATCATGATCTGGTCACAACTTCTTGAATTTTTTGTCAACTTTGATGTACAAATATGATGTTATGAAGGGTTAAAACACATCAGTATAAGGTATGTTGAGAAGGGTCAAGAAGAGCTCTATTTAAACGTTCAAGACATGAAAATTCTTTTCCATGGGCATAAATTTTAACCCAGTTGCAAAAAATATGTAAAACTGAGGCAAATTATGACAGTTACTACAGTTCAAGACAAAAAGCATCAGTATTTCGACATATTAGTCTAACAATGCCAAACGTGTACCGGCAGCCTGGGTTGCAAGTGGCATTCCTCATGCGACAGACCCCTGCCCTCGAAAAAAAATTGTAAAAAAATATTCCCCTACTCTTGGGCCCATAAATTTGGTATCACTGTGTTCGGGAAAGACTGTGCTTTCGATTGATACTAGTTTTACACTCATTCCACCGACAGGAGCCGAGTTGCTGGTGTGTGAAGTCGATTGAGGTGACTCACTTCAGAGGCTAGTTTCAGTTTTAAAACCTCGTTAGATCTCTTTCATTTATTAACAGCCAATCAGAGGAGAGGTTAAGCGTTTCTGCTGTCACTTTCGTTTTCCGTAGAGCAATTATTAGACGAGATACGGTGTGATAAAGTTGAGGCAAAATGGTACGGCAGCTAGAGCAAACTGACTGTGCGGAACACTTCACAGCTATGCGGAAGAGACTGAAGTTTATTCTAATATAGGTTTCATATTCATACGATGTCGTACGCCTGAGTTATAAGGAATTGAAGTCACAAAACTGTTTAGTTTTGGTCTGCTCCAGCCATCCCTGCACAGCGAAGGGGAAATCTTCAGCAGGCATGCCGAGGCCACGCACCATGGGGCGAGTGACATCATATGCTTCAATAATTTCTACGCTTTCACTGGCCGCTCGGTGGCGTTCACCATAAATATGCTGTGGAATTTTAGCGCAGTACTGGAAAAGCCATGCTTTCGTGTACTCATGCAGGCTTGCATGTGGTAGTTCAGACAATTCTGTGAAAACAGAACAAAACAGATCAATGGTGGGGCTGAATAAATTTATCACACACAAATGCAAAATGTAATGTTGTTTATTGCATCCATGTGTATTGCTTCTCTTCCACAATTTAAGTTATAATTGACCGAATGAGAAAGGGAATCCTCCATCACTAGTATACAATGAAATAGAATCAAATAAAACACTCTTTGTTACCTTTTTCCAAACAAAGAATTAGTGTCACCTCTGAGCACAATCTATCTATTCACATCTATCTATCTGTCTGTCTGTCGGTCTGTCTGTGTGTGTGTGTGTGTGTGTGTGTGTGTGCGTGCGTGCGTGCGTGTGTGTGTGTGTATGTTTGTATGTATGTATGTTTGTTTCGAGAGAGAGAGAATTTTACCAGTTACAAAATACTGTCTATGAATAGTGTAGGTAACAAATGAAGCATTGTAAGCTGAAGAAGAAACCGCTGCTCTGAAAAACATGTTTGATCATTGCAGAAATAAGGCACCAACTGAAAGCCTGAAGAAAGGGAGTGCATATCTCATTTGATGATATAATGTAAGACAGTTATTAAGATACATTTTTTTGCTGACATTGCATCAAGTTCAGAATTGGGTCCTTACTGAATCAAAGCCAATGGACGTTATTTCCGTGTCAATGACCACAAGAAAATTACATAGATTTATAAAACCTGTGAGAACAATGGTGGATTGTCTGTGTGATATTTTAAATCCTCTTTTTTAATCTACAAGCCTTGTGGCAGTCCATCATCAGGCATTGTCTCTTGATGTTCGTTTTTGTTTAATAATTTTGACCTTTCAGTGTCCAATCCGCTCTCTGAGGACAATCAGTTTGGGTTTTAAACAGTTACGTTATGCCGGCCTAATGTGCACATATATACTAATGAAGTTTGTAAATAAGTCATCTCCTGCCCTTAACTTATTCAGTTTATAATATTTATCATTATTCTTATTATGTACATTTTATTCATTCCCTTTGGACTCCCAATCGATGAAGAAAATTAACATGCTAATTAGTGTATTAATTATGTGCATTTTAATGACCTGTCGTTAAAAAATCTTGAACTTATTAAACATTTTTTAGGTGTTCAGCTAATATTGTATCACTGGGCCAGATTTCATGATTTTGTGTTAGAAAACAATGAAATAAATGCAGTTTCAATATTATCCTGTATTTCGCTGCCGTTGTGCCTCTGTTATAAGGTATATTTTAAAAAAGCCCCAAAACCCCCCTACCTGGTCCATGAAAATCACCCATAACTTTGTTGATGAAAATCACCCATGACTTTGTTAATGAAAATCACCCATGACTTTGTTGATGAAAATCACCCATGACTTTGTTAATGAAAATCACCCATGACTTTGTTAATGAAAATCACGCATGACTTTGTTAATGAAAATCACCCATGACTTTGTTCATGAAAATCACCCATAACTTTGTTGATGAAAATCACCCATGACTTTGTTCATGAAAATCACCCATGGCTTTGTTAATGAAAATCACCCATGGCTTTGTTAATGAAAATCACCCATGACTTTGTTAATGAAAATCACCCATGGCTTTGTTAATGAAAATCACCCATGACTTTGTTCATGAAAATCACCCATAACTTTGTTGATGAAAATCACCCATAACTTTGTTAATGAAAATCACCCATAACTTTGTTGATGAAAATCACCCATAACTTTGTTGATGAAAATCACCCATAACTTTGTTAATTTTTGTCCGGTTTTCAAAATTCAAAAAGTGTTTTCTTTGTTAAAAAGAGCTTGACATGACTAGATACTTTACATATATCTAATTTGAATATTATAATTCAGTTTGGCATTGCTAGAATCACAGATAGGTATGAGAGACAGACAAAGAGAGGTGTAGAGACAGACAGTTGTGAGAGACAGACAGGTGTGAGAGACAGACAGGTGTGAGAGACAGACAAAGAGAGGTGTGAGAGACAGACAGGTGTGAGAGACATAGACAGATGTGAGAGACACAGACAGGTGTGAGAGACAGAGAGACATAGACAGGTGTGAGAGACAGAGAGACATAGACAGGTGTGAGAGACAGACAGGTGTGAGAGACAGACAAAGAGAGGTGTGAGAGACAGACAGGTGTGAGAGACAGACAAAGAGAGGTGTAGAGACAGACAGGTGTGAGAGACAGACAAAGAGAAGTGTGAGAAACAGACAGGTGTGAGAGACAGACAAAGAGAGGTGTGAGAAACAGACAGGTGTGAGAGACAAAGACAGGTGTGAGAGACAGACAAAGAGAGGTGTGAGAGATAGACTGGTGTGAGAGACAGACAAAGAGAGGTGTGAGAGACAGACAAAGAGAATTGTGAGAGACACAGACAGGTGTGAGAGACAGACAGGTGTGAGAGACAGAGAGACATAGCCAGGTGTGAGAGACAGACAAAGAGAGGTGTGAGAGACAGACAAAGAGAGGTGTGAGAGACAGACAAAGAGAGGTGTGAGAAACAGACAGGTGTGAGAGACACAGACAGGTGTGAGAGACAGAGAGACATAGACAGGTGTGAGAGACAGAAGTATGAGAGACAGACAGGTGTGAGAGACTGACAAAGACAGGTGTGAGAAACAGACAGGTGTGAGAGACATAGACAGGTGTGAGAGACAGAGAGACATAGACAGGTGTGAGAGAGAGACACATAGACAGGTGTGAGAGAGACAGGTGACAAGGAGACACGGAAGGTGACAAAGAGACACAGACAGGTGACAAAGAGACAGAGACAGGTGACAAAGAGACAGAGACAGGTGACAAAGAGACAGAGACAGGTGACAAAGAGACACAGACAAGTATGAGAGAGACCCTGAAAGCGTGAGAAGAAACAGCCAGAATGCAGTATTTTCACAAGGATATTGATTCATATTCTAGGAATAATTGTGTAGACAGAAATGACAAAACATGTCTGAAACAAACTTCCTGTTGCTGCTGGTATCGAAAACTTCAAGATAATAAAGCATCCTGGAGGCTTCTCACCTCCAAGCTAATGATGCCTTCTACAGGGACAAAGGGCTGTTTCTCTCTCACCTCCAAGCTAAGGACTGCCTTCTACAGGGACAAAGGGTTGTTTCTCTCTCACCTCCAAGCTAAGGACTGCCTTCTACAGGGACAAAGGGTTGTTTCTAGCCGCAGGCAGGGGAAGCAGACAATATGAGTTTGTCCTCAACAGCCCACTTCTGCTATACTTGTGTGTGCTTGCAGTGTATGGCTGGGAGGAGTTAGATGCACTCTCATTACCTGATTCATACACAATCCCCATCATCATCGATTTTGCAAACTGTAATGAGCGAGGTTTTGGCAGATCTGCCCCTGTAACATTTGTAGAATTTGTAGACTTAAAAGCTGAATAAAACAAAGCACCTGGTGTGTTACTGATGGTGAGTTCCTGTTTTTTATTTTTTTATTTATATATTTTTTAAATTGATAACAGAAAAAAGGGTGATGTAGTGACAGGGAGATGGAAAGACTGACTTTGGGGAGTTTTCCTGGGATCCAAGACGTCAATGTCGCTAGGCTATCAATGTTTTTCTCAAGATTGGTCATAATCAGTGCGACAGAAATTTTGATCATCGTAACTATTGATGGATTATGACATCCTGACTGTTGTGACCAATTAATGGAAGAATCGGTGAGAAGTTTAAGTTGGATTAGTTCACAGCTGACCAGTGGTCATTACCTGACTATGTTGAGGCTTCAGTCAGTGTATGGAAAATAGTTAGTAAGATTTATACACTCAGTATTTCCAGTGGTGCAGGGGCCAGGGGTGTATAAGTGAGTTCTTTGCTCTCACCATAGGTGGGGTTATCTCCCATAGAATGTCATTCTTGATGATCCCAGGGTGACATCTTTCTCTCCTTGCTCCTGACTTCTGACCCACTCTCTTTCCTCTTCCTCTTTGACATGTAAATGTATCATACTGTGTTTGGCACAATGTGGCCGTGACCACGCTGATGTGTCATTAACAACCCCCCCCTCCCCCTCCCCCTCCCCATCTGTGATGGAATTCATAGAGGCTTTGCCCTACAGGAAGGGAGTTTGTGTTGTGTTGTGTACTAGTTGGTTATTGGCTCCAGCAGGAGATGTTGATGTCTTCTTTTCTTTTGTTCCAGGTGGTTGAGCAGCTGCTATTTTCTGTCTATCCTCTGGTGTGTACATCGCTGGTCTGCTGGGCTCTGGCCGCTGTCCTCTCTTCATCCATCATTCCAACCATTTTTTCATTCATATGGTAAGTTAGTGGTGGAGTGAGTAGTTGACATTTTGTGCCAACCGTGTGTTTGATGGACACCAGATTGAACCATGCCTGATGTGATTGACTGTCCAGTCTTGTGTCCCATGTTTTGTGTCATGTTCTCTAACAGCTGTTATGTCCCATCTTTGGTGTCCTTTGTGCTTACAGCTGTTATGTCCCTTGTTGCCAGGTTTGGTGTCCTATTCTCTAACCACTGTTATGTCCCTTGTTGCCAGGTTTGTACTGTTACAACTGTATTTGCTGCCGACGCTGTCCTCGTTTAGAAGCCATCAGAGGGGTGGTGACGAGAACTTGGATGTGCTGAGTCTGCCAGTGGTGGTGGCTGCTGTGGTCCTCTTTGTCCTGGTGGGACCTGCACTGCATGTCCTGCTGTCTTTGCTCAGTGCTCAGCTTTTCTCCATCACCTCACTGGTAAGTACTAACCTTTCACCTTTCTGTGGCACTCAGTCTTAGCTGCCACCCAATATCTGCCTAGTGGATTGCGTCACACTTTGAAGTACAATGCCTATGATCTCAAACCTCCCACGACTCTGTCATCAACCTCTTGGCGGGTGCCTGCTTTTTAACCACTAGAGTACCAGACCATGGCCCAAGAAATTTCCCCTTCGTACCAAGTTAAAGAGGATAACTCTAAATGACTTTGCAACTTTCTTTGGAAAAATAATTGTAACGCTATTGTCAATCAGATTGCTTCAAACAAGTTTAAAAAAAAAAAGAAAATGAATCTCCTTTCTATGGATACCAAATTTGTATGTCCCAAAATATTTCTGGTTTTGAAAAAAAATCAAACATGAAAAACACACATACAAATACACACACATAGATCAAGATCTAGAGCTAAATATTTTTTTCTGATTATTTCCATGCCAGCAATACTAGTATACGGAACATCTCCCTCTCATCAAATTCACCCTCATTTCATCGACAGGAATGGAAGTCCTTCTCTCTGTGGGTCCTCATCAACCTTAACACTAATTTCTGCAGCAGGCTGAAAGAGATTTGTCAAAAGTGTGTTATGCACGTATTTTTGGGTCAATTTTGTTTCTCTGTAAAATGGAAGTGGAAATAGATCTCTCTGACCTTGCAAGTGAAAGATTCCTGATAATGTTAAACCATGAAATTAAGGGCCAAAAGCCATTTGAAAATGATCCCGTGCTTGTTGGCAATGGCAAGTGATTGGGTCCAGGCGATGCCCGGCAATATGGTACTTGATATGGAAATCAACAGATCAAATTTCTTTTCTTTTTTTTTTTTTTTTTCATCTGTTAGGACTGAATAGAAAATATGTCCATATTTCAAATTTGAAAATCCTAGTGATGATTAGAAGAGACTGATACAAGCAGAGAATAGTTTTGAGATGAAAGCAAGACATCAGCCTTGTTTGCTCTAAGAAAACAGATGAGAAAGTCACGCTGGCAGTGGATCTACATGCTATTGAGGAAAGAAAAAAAAAATTGTTTATTTTTTCCAACCTAAAACATATTTGTGCTCCTCTAGTGAAAGACACACTGGGTTGTTGTTGCTGTTGATGCTGTTGTGCTGTGCTGTTACTGAAAATATCTCCTTTGTCATACCAGGTTCACTTTGCCTTCATCTTGTCCTTGACCCTGTTCTTGTCCACCTTGCTGAGCATCAGGCAGATCTTTGAATATCTGGGTAAGTTGGTCTTAGGTTCGTACAAAGATCATGTCTCTTACTCACATCAGGCAGATCTTTGAATATCTGGGTAAGTTGGTCTTAGGTTCGTACAAAGATCATGTCTCTTACTCACATCAGG
>JBCAUA010774503.1:0-14879 GCA_038406235.1 Peronia verruculata
TAATTAATTTACAATGCAGAGAGTTTATCTTAAGCGGAGTGTGGGAAAGTGGCGTTTATCATAACCGTAAACGAACTGGTAGTCATAAAGAAGGAAAAAATCGGGTCCTTATGAAAAGTTTATATTAACCGAAAGTTTATCTTAAGCCAGGTTTATCTTAGGCAGACTCCACTGTATTTCTTTGTTTGGTTTCCCATAAGGCTAAGGAAAAATAATTTTAGCTCCTGGCTGGTCAGCCGTTTTTCTACTTCGGTTGGTCTATTTTTTAACACTTGAGTGACCCATGGCAACTTGGTTGATTATCAATATTATCAACATCATCCATAATGTGATACATGTAGTTGTGTTTGTCTTCAACAGTGATTGATATCGTGAAGGGGAAAATCACTCGATGTTTGAAAGAAGTTGAATATTATAGATGAAATTAATGATAATGTAAACCAAGAAAGATCAGGGACTGTTACATTAGATCTAATTACAAAACACATAAAGACCTTCATGGACAAAGTTATTCTTATTCACATAGACAGATCTTTAACTAAACATAACGATCAGCTATAATAGTAATAGTACTAGTAGTAAACAAGGCACTGGTTAGATGAATAGTATATATATATCATTTCAGTTCACATGAGAACTTTTTTTTGTTTCCTGACAACCAGGCTGTTTTGCAAAGATTGCTGTATATTATATACAAACAGTAAGTGGTGAGAAATGAATTTGAGATGAGAGAGAAGTATCCTTTAAAATTTTCTCTTGTCAATTGCATGATACATCTGTGAGTGCATTTCATGCATGTCCGTATTATGGCTTTACTGATACCAATGTAAATTTGTTTTTGTATTTCATGCTATATCACATATGTAAATGGTATTGATGAAAACGTTTGTTGCTGACTCCATGCTTAACAACAGTTCCGCGGTTTATGTTCTCTTATTTCAGAATCCTATATTTCAGAGTAAAGTTTTGCTTCTAGCAAGTCCAGCTCTAAGTAATTAATAGGCCTAAAGATAGGCCCCTACAAGGTCCATTTCACAGATGTTATTCATTTCCACAGGTAGTGACAGAAAGATACAATATGTTGTAGTGGCTAGTATTTAGTAGCTCAGGAGTTCCAATAGTGAGTGGTAGATTATTATTTTCAGTGCTCTATCTACAGCAAATGTTGTACTACATTTGCTCTTGTAGATTTAGATGTGAAAACTGAAACTGGCACTCCCTAGCTCAACAGTTGTGCAAAATAATCGTAGGGCATTTCTATACATGTAGATGTTTTTATTAGGGCATTTAAATCTGTAAAATGGCATACCTGTTTGAAATATGTCAGTGTATACACACATGACATGTAACTATCTCCCACTTTTCATTTATGATTCAGAGCAATTGTGGGAGACTTGATATAGGCTCTATGTATTTAATTTTGCCACAAATTCTTGTATGCCCTGCTAATTGGTATATCAGTACAGTTAAAGGAAAAAAAAAAAAAATAGGTATTGAGATTTTTCTAGTAAAATCCAAATCCCAGTACATATATATAGTACATATATTTAGTAGGCTTACTATACTGTCTTTCAAAGAAAAAAAAAAAAAATGCTGTCTTTCAGCTGTGTTTGCCTTTTCTATTGAGGTTTTATTTAACAGTGACTAAAAAAAAAATTATAACCTAACATTGAACATTATTGTGTGTTTTTTTTTTTTTTTTTATGAGCCTCTGAAACTCTGTGGCAATATCTTTAAATAAATAAAGTCAGCATAACTATTTCGCCCATGTATGTACATGTACAAGTAATGAAAATGTTATCCTCTGATCAGACCTTGAAAGTACAAGTGCTTGAACATTAGGAAAAACAGAAAAGAAGAAAATGTTTATTGCATAATTTAAAAATAATGATGACTATAGGCCTACATATAGGCAGTTTATATGATGTGTGTTTGTATTTCTCCAGAACCAATTGATTAAATGGTCTTTTCAAGAATAATTCAGTGAATTATTATTGCCCTCAGAATCCACATAGATGCAAAAAAAAAAAACAGTGGATAAAACCACGATTCCATTAAAAAAAAAAAAAAAAAGATTATTACATGTATAAATTATTGTAGTCTGACTTACAGCTCTGCCTTGACGAGACTTACTGATTGAATGTTTTGTCATTTAGCCCATAAGATATGTACATATTTTCATGTCAGGAGTTGTTATCCATGTTTAAATTGATCTGACTTGAGATTATTATTATGTGTTTTGACTTGAGATTATTATTATGTGTTTATATGCAAACATGCATTGTAAATTTAAGCAACCAAAACCACTCAGTGCATCACTCCTGAAACTTAATGAAAAATTCAGATTTTTATTCTTGATAAATTATATTTGAATCAATAATACATATAATTGGTATCCTATCCTCTCTAATCGTGATTTAATACATGTAATAATAATAATAATAGAGAGCATTTACAGTCGAGTCCGCTTAAATCGAATTTGCCGGGACCATCCTCATGGGTTCGATTTATGAGAGTTCGACATCCATTTTTTTGACAAGGGAAACAACTCCAGAATTACCTATGAGCAAGGACTACTACAGTAGTCCTTGTCTATGAGATAAAAGTTGAGGAGGCTGCCGCTTTCTCCACATGTTCCTGATGTTTTAATATCGTCGAGTGTATTTGTTGGAATGCCATACTTTTCAGCTATGGCCTTCTTTGATATCGCACTTTTATTTCCTGCAGCATTTTCATTTCCGTCTCACTGGAAAGAGCCGTCTTCTTTCTCTTCAATGGGTTAGAGGAAGTAAGGAAGCCATCATGTAGATCTAGTCTATAAAATAAAGCTAGATCTAGTCAACCACAGGCAAAAGAGCGAACACGATGTAAATGCTGACAAGAGTTAGATCTGTATCACCACTCAGTGATCATAACGCAGGCGCTAGGCGCAATGCCTCTGGTTGTCTACACACGAAGCATCATATTAGTAAAAGTATGGTCATGCCGTGTTTGACCATGTCTACCTGTACAAGACTAACACCATACTATAACAGTCTGCGAAGATACTTGATTATCGATCGGCATCGCCGCACCTCGTACACTGCCCCCCCCCAACACATGGCTCACTTGAAGCCACGGCGCGGGCCATATGCACAGTATGTTTATGCAAATTAATTGCCCGATCCCTCTCGCTCCAGCCGCGACTCAGTCTCCTTTGTTTTCCCCGTTGGCTGGGAACCACTTGGAGAGAAAAAAAAGCCGATTTTTACCTTCGGGGTGGCGCTGACGGCTTCAATTTAAAAGAAACTCACGGCAGTGGCTTCGATTTATGCGAGACGCATTTAATTTAATGGGCACAAAGAGGGAAAAAACGTTTTTAATTCGAATTATCAGAAATTCGCATTATCAGAGTTCGGTTTGGGTGGACTCCACTGTATAGTGCTTATCCCCGTAATTACAGGCTTTACAATCTATTATGGACATCTATCTACATGTACATGTCAATATTTCTTCAACCTGATAGAAATCATGGATTTTTTTTTTTCCTTCTTTCTTTCTTAAACTTTGATTTTGCTCATAGAAACATCAGGCATAGCATAATATTTTCAAGGTATAGTTTGTGTACAGTTGCCTTCTTCCAGTGATGGATATAGTGATTCAAGCCCATTCACAGTTGACATTTTAAGAAAAACAAAAATTTCTTTGGGACAAAAGCTAATTTATGTAGATCTATTCATTGTAATGATATTCTGAAAGAAAGAAAGAAACAAAAAGTACATTATGCAGCATGATTTGCAAAACAATCACATTTATCATCTGTAATAATGGTTGTTTTTTTCTGTTCTGTGTCACATAGAAATAGTATACATGCATACAAAACTGAAAAATAGGCCTATTGCAGCCTGTTTGTTTCTTAAAAAATATACCACTTCAGAAATTTATATTCATCTTTGTTTTTAAGAAAAATTTATTAAAGAAGAAAACAGTCAGTGTGAATGTGGCAATTTTCCTTTTTGTTTTTTTTTTTACATTCAGAGGTAGGAGCCGACTATGTATGATGACAGTCAATTTTTTTTTTATTAAACTTAACACGTTTTGAGAAGAACAGTGCATGTTTCCCCATATTATTATACATGTATGTACAATGCAGTCTACTCAAGGTCAACTTGCATTGAATAAATTCTTCTTGAAGCCAACCCCTATTGGCATTTTAATGTTTTCCTCAAATACTTACAATTATTTACATTGGTTTATGTCCTTGTTGAAAGTCAACCACCTTTTCTTTTTCTTGTCATAGAAAGGTTGATTTTAACTAGATTTGCCTGTATATACATGTATAGATCTATGATTTCATCCATTATATAAATGTAACATGTACACATGTATATTGTCTTCCATTTCATCAACCTTATAATCAAGTTATTTTATGATGTGATGTATTTATTACACATGTATACAGTCGAGTTCACTTAAATCAAATTTGCAGGGACCATCCTCATGGGTTCAGTTTATGAGAGTTCGTCTTCGAGTTTTTGTTTTTTTTGACAAGGGAAACAACTCCTGAATTACCTATGAGGGGAAAAAAAAAGTTGAGGAGGCTCCTGTTTTCTCCACATGTTCCCGATGTTTTAATATGGTCGAGTGTGTTTGGGGGAATACCATACTTTTCAGCTATGGCCTTTTTGGACATAGAACTTCTATTTTCTGCAACATTTTCATTTTCGACTCAATGGAAAGAGCCATCTTTTTTTCTTTTCAGTGGGTAAGAGAAAGCCATCACATAGATTTAGTCTATAAAATAAAGCAAGTCAACTGCAGGCGAAGGAGCACGATGTAAATACTGACTAGAGCTATACCGCCACACAGTGATTATAACACAGGCACTAGGAACAACACCTCGGGTTGTTTATACACGAAGTATCGTAATACTAGTAATAGTACTGTACATACATGTGTTTGACCGTGTCTACCTGTATAGCAGTATAAGGGTCTGCGAGGGTGCTTGATTATCGATTGAATCGCTGCTCCTCGTACACTGCCTCTTAAACCCATGGCGCACTTGAAGCCACGGTGTCGGCACATTAACAGTACATTTATGCAAATTAATTACCTGATCCCTCTCACCCCATCCACGACGCTGTTTGTTTTCCCCATAGGGTGGGAACCACGTGGAGAGAACAAAAGCCGATTTTTACCTTGGGGGCGGCGCTGACGGGTTCGATTAAAAGGAAACTCATGGCAATGGCTTCCATTTATGCGGAGAGGCATTTAATGGGCACAAAGAGGGAAAAAAATCTATTGTTTCGTTTTTATTCGAATTATCAGAAATTTGCATTATCAGAGTGTGGTTTGGGTGGACAACTGTATATTATTGCCTTTTCAATGAATTATTCCATTTTTTTTTTTTTTTAACAAAAAAAGAACATTTTCTGGTTTTTTTTTTTTCAATGCTTGTTGATATTTAAATTTTGAAATGAGAGCACAAAAAGGACTAATTTTCATGTCTGTTGGAAAAAAAAAAAAAAAATTATCATTTTGATTTCTGTCTCATATTCATAATTTTATACATATATAAGGAGTGGAAATACATATATCACTTTTTCTCTCTCTCTTTCTTTTGTTTGTTTTATATTCTGCACTGTGCCATAATTATACAAAGTTAGTGTTTCTATACTCCATTATCCTAAAAGAACTGAAATACAAATTCAAATAATGTACATCCTAAGTCTACTTACACAGATTCCACAGTCACTGGGACTGAATCAAAAACTCATAAAACTTAACTCTGATCAGTTTGTAACATTTGTATAAACCACTCCTGATATGTACATATGCCTTTACATTGTGGAATGCTCATATTGAGACGTCCTTGCATGACCATGTATAATATAAAGTTATAATTAAACAATATATTGTTTGCAGTTAGGCTTGGATTTTGTTTAGTAATGAGGTATTTCGAGATCGGTCACATGACAGAGGCAACATCGCTCACATGTGGTTTTGTTTATATGATATGACAAGTTTGAAAGCTCATCAATCGTCAAGATTTGTCTGCCATGCGCAGAGCAAGTAAACAAATCAGCGTGTGAGCGAAAATACTCGGTCATGTGATTTTTCTCGAAATACTCATTTGGTTTGAGCTAAAGCCTAAACAAAAATATTGAATGTTATATACTATTGTTGTTATATATGGGTCAGTGCATCATTACTAGCCATTTTGTACAACTCTTGAGACGCGACGCGATGAAAATCAGGCGCTCATAAAATTTTGAGCACATGGAAATATTGGTATCATTGTTAAGGCTATCCATTTCCCTTTCTGTGCATGAAAAGATTTTCTCTCTATCTTGCGTAGAAGTTGTTGCAACTAAAGTTACGGACAAAATGGCAGATGATTTTCGTTAATCCTTATCTGATCAATCCTTATGCCACTTGACTACAATTTTTGAGCTTTTAGTCAATGTGTTTCAGCAAATTAAACTCTGAAATGCATTTTTAGATTGATATAGAAAGGATCTGTAAAGAAAAAAAAAAATTGCATGAAAAATTCATTCACTGTTGAAGAACGTGTTTTCTCCAGTCACCTCGGTTTGATGAGCGCCTGATTTCACCACGTCACATCTGATCTCATATTGTTGTTTCTCATTTCTTTTCTCCTGTTCAAGTTCACATCCCCTCTACATAATATCTATTGCAACATAAAGGAGCCTCTTAATAGTTTTAGGAAACCATGCCACTTGGGTATCATAACAGTTCTTTAAGATTAAGGAAAAGGAAAAATCCTAAAAGTCTTTTCAGTCAAACAGGTCGGAGTTAGGAAGGTTACAACAGTTACAGACATCAACTTTGGCATCACTAAATTACCCCTGAAGCAAGCTATTCACTGACAGTTAGTTCCCTATCTCAAAGTACATGATGCAGTGAATAGATCCATTCGTGTTCTACTTCATCCCTTATTCATTTATTGGTTTTTTCTCGACCTGAGCAGGTCCATGAGTTTAACACAAACATGCACCTTCGTGCCATCCAAATGTAACCTTTCCAATGTCTCATTAAGGAAAAATGAAAATTAGTCTATTTCTCTTAAATTTTCCCCCAACAGACAAAATCCACAAATGCCTGAGATCTGCAATGTTAGATTACTTATGGTTAGTCAAAGTACATGTATCACAACAGCGGATTTATACTTTGTCTCACCTAGTTCGACATTTGACCCCTAATGATACAAAAGTTGCTAATACTGGTGGACTGACCTATCTTTGTTATTAGTTCTGAATGGAAAACTGAAGGAAATGGCTTTTATGGATTATGTTGCATTCTATACATAGATTTGTTGACCACTGGTTCAAGAGAAATAAATGTCTTATAATATGTTACATATTTGCTCAATTTTTACCTATGTTGTGGCTGGCAAATACCAATGAAACCACAAGTTTGATGATGTACGAGCTCTTATGGCAAACATATTCCATGAAATCCCTGCATTGCAAAAACAACATAATAATATGGAGCACTTTTTATTATCCCAAGAAATTATAAATAAAGTTTGGATTTTTACAATTTAACATGGTTTTCCTGATCTTTGAATGACTGACTGTTTCCCCACCTATTTGCAGTGAACATATACATTACAGAAAATAATGTTAAAATAACAAATTTCCTCACAAAATCAACTCTTTCACTTCAATGCAAGAAAAACAATCTCCTGACAATTCAACTTACTCTTTACATGATACATGTAATATATGAATGGCATTATTCCCTTTCAAAACATTTCACAACATGCTGTGACACTAATACTAACACTAGAGAAGTCATTTCTGCTTGGTTTTCTTTGAGATTTTGCTGAATTTTTGTTTAAGTTTCTTCAGGTCGACTTTAGTACTGCTGTCTGATGATATCTTCCTCTTTGGAGACTGTACAGACTCTTCTGGAGCAACAAATGACTTGTCTCTTCTTTGCTGACGATCCTGCTTTGACTGTTTTTGTTTCTGTCTTTTTAATTCAGTTTTCCGCTGCCGTCGTTCATGTTCTTTGAGGAAATATTCACCAGTTGCAAGTTCTTTATCAACTTTTGATTCCTGCTGGGGAGGAGGGAATGGAGTGTAGGTCTTTTTCTGTTTCTGTTTCTTGGGTTGTTTGCGCTTGCTTACATTCTTGCTTTTGTACTGAGGTAAGTATGCCTCCCAATTTTCACTGCGCATATCAGGATTTTTTGCTAAATCGTGTTTTTCCATGATGGTTCGGATTGTAAAGAAGGGATGGATGTTGTTCATGCAATCTTCCACAATTTTTCGAACCTCCTTGAGACCCCTGTGTGGACCCAATGCTGCAACAGTGTTACCTTGCACAGCCACATAACAGTCTGTAAGACATTCAATAGCTTTTAGAGTTGTTCCTCCTGGTCCTATCAATCTCTTTCTACGTTTAACAAATCTCTCCTTCTTTGACACCATAGATCCTATTTTAATGATATCACAGGCAATGTCATCTTCTAAAATCTTCTTGGCTTGTTCGAGATCAACACTTCGTGCAAGTAGTGTGATTAAATCCCGAGCCTTGATGACTATGTAGGGGTCATAAGTTTTCCGTGTTGTTTTTACTGTCAGACTGCCTTTGATAAGATCCATTTCAGCTTCAATGCCGTGATCGCTGAGAACCTCCTTCACCAAAGGCCATACTTTAGATAGGTAACTTTCTCTGTACTTGGGGAACAGGACAGAAAAGGAACTCTCTGAAAAGAGACAAACAAAAATCTATTAAGCTTAGAAAATGGTTAGAAAAAAAAAAAAAAAAACAGACTAAAAATGTGACAGAACAAGAAAAAAATGGGATACAGTAATTTAAAAAAAAAAAATAATATCAGGTGTCATAAAGGATGAATGAATGATATGTACATTGTAGTTTTGCCAAAAAATATATCGATCTTTCACAAGCAAGATCAATATATACTTTTCTTGATGGGCCTAATGACAGACGACTTAGCTGGACAACCATCTGACTTAGTATGTTTCCATGTGTCCACACAGGATCAATGAGTTATGGTGATATTTCATTCCATACGTGTATTATAGCAATAAAAAATGACCAAAGTGCTGTATCATGTCTATCCCCTATTATGAAAATGCTTTAGCTGCTTCGCTACTTTGCCAATTTTGCAGGCGTAAGCTAAGCATCAGTGATACAGTCACTCTTTCTTGTTAGCTCCATACACTGTTAACCTCCCCCTACACTGTCCTGCCAACTGTGCCCAAGATATACATATCCCATTCCCGTGCTCTAGTTTCCCATAGGACAGAAATATTGACTGTTATTCGACGTTGCTCATTGATCAAATAGAAAAAAATAGCCCAAATAGAATCAACCACTGATTAGTAACTAAATCTAAGTCTCATTCAATATAAATATGTACCATAGTAGATCTAGATTCTAGATCATCTAGATCTAGACTTAGTATAGATTTACTGTCTTCATTTAATAAATGCTACATTGACAACAAATGAATTGAGTAGAATTTTTACTTTCACTTCAATGTTCTCAAAGTTTACCAAGAACATTAGAGATGAAGATCTATTCAAATCTAAACCTAGTAGTGTTAGATCTAGATATTTAGATCTTGTCTAGATATATAAGAAAAAAAAGGTAATAAAATAAGATCTAATCTAGATCTAAATATCTAGATCTAGATGTAGATCCAGATCTAGATCTATCTAGTACTAGTAGTAGCAGATCTAGATATATCCAGAACTAGCCTAGATCTAGATTTAGGCACTACCGTTGTTTTGTGGTCCCGAGGAATTGATACCCCCCCCTGCGCAGCCCCGAAGTACGAATCGATACTGCGGCCTATTCAGTATACCAAATAATAGAACAACCCCGCTGGCTTAACCTGTTGGGACCCTTGACGAGTGCAAGTCCACCCTAACACTAACAATAACATGTAGCCTAGCTCCGATGAGCGGGTGATGGTCCTCCCTACTAACATGTATGAGGTCCTTGACCAGTGCAAGCCCACCCTAATATGCTGCCGAGGGTCCCAACAGGTTAAGCGGGGTTGTTCTATTATTTGGTGTACTGAATAGGCAGCAGTATCGCTGTATTGATTCGTACTTTGGGGCTGCGCACAGGGGGAATCGATTCCTTGGGACCACAAAACCACGTTAGTGCCCCGCTTTAAATTCCAATACTGGTTTATCTAGAGAAAGCTCAGTAGGCCTACACACTAAATAATAGAACAACCCCGCTGGCTTAACCTGCTGGGACCCTCGTCCAGCGCAAGTCCACCCTAATGCTAACATGTAGGTCAGACAAGCGGGTGACGGTCCTCGCTAACGCTAACATGTAGATCTAGATCTATGAGACCCTCGACCAGTCGGAATTTAACGCGGACATCTTGACAATCGCCCTGGATCTAGGCTGACAGCCTGAGGAAACAATTTTCCTGTTTTTTTGGTTTTATCTTAACCTGCACATCGAGATCTAGTTCTAGATCTAGTAAATCTGCATGAGATGAATAGGCCAATCTAGTAAATCTGCATGAGATGAATAGGCCTACAGATCTATGGTGGGGAGATCAAGTAGAAAACGAATCAATGAAACGAATGTGGAACACACCTGTTAGTAATCCTCGTGGGTTGTCCTCGCGTGTAAACGGTTTATCTTTCCAACCCTCTGGCACAGTAAGACGGTCATCTTCCTTTTCCACTTCCATCACATCAGCACTAAAATAGAATTTTCTGCAGCAAACCTGTATTAATTTCCAGACTAAATTCCACAGATCAGCGTCAGTTGCTGTCAGCCTAGAATCTAGGCCTAGTGCCGATTTTATTCTTCTTTGCAATCGAAAGCGGAAGCGGAATGTAGCTTTTGTCTCCCCTGATCAACCCGTAGTTTTATAATTTAACTGTTTTGCTAAATTTGCTTTGCCATAATATCCCATGTTCCTGGCTGCAACTAGCTTGCTGTTGATAAAATAAATAGATTCATTCTTCCTTTGTAAACAAAGGAGATCTACTTTACTCCATGACATTCTTTCTCTATTCTTTCGGCAATTAAAAAAAGAAAAAGAACACATCAGCGGTAAAATAATAAACGTTGATATGCAGACATCGTCAATTTCATTGCAGAAAATAGAATTTAAAAAAAAAAAATAGATCTGGCATCACTGAAAAAAAAAAAGTTTGAGGAAAGAATACAAGATTTAATATCATGTAGACATCAGCTAAAAGAGGACGGGGTGGGAGTGAAGATAGGGGAAAAGGGTCCTGTTTCGATTTTGAGCTTTTGACAAAGTTCGAATCATTGTAGGATTTTTAATATTTTTTTTTAGCTCTTGTTGTTTTTGTTTTAGCTTGGTTTAGATACAGAAATATCTTAAAATTTTTCTGCATACCAGTGCAATGATGCAAAGTTGTGACCCAAGCTGTAGGGTGGGAAGAGATGGTTTTTACTCAGTGTGCACCATTCCCGCCCCTTTATCCATGCTGCCTTTTCTTAGTCAGGGCAGTTTCTTTTCTAAATGGAGAAATTACGAAGAAGTCACGTGACGCCAGCATGGCGGATCCGGATATAGCTCTGTCACATAAACTGCTCCTGAAGTTATGTTACTCATAGAATACAACAAACCACTGTGAATCTGAATGAAGCACATTTCCAAGTTTGTCTGACATTCATTCAGGAAGGTACCTGCACTCTCCTGCAGGCACCAGGGATAGCTAGTAAATCATGTTTCTCACCAGAGCTTTGGAAAAAATTCTTTCCGACAAGGAGATAAAAAAAGCGTATCACACACAGCTCAAGAAAGCTTGTGAAGGAGCTTTGGGTAAGGGAAATTCGTTATTTCGCAGCCTATTCAGTTTTTGTTTGACATAGTAAGGGTAAAAATGCAATGTAAAACTTATATTACCCATTCTCACACACAATGCGAATGTTTTGTCGTCACAAACATGGTTGCCAACCGACCAGTGAAACGCCCTCCTCTAGTCCTACTCAGGCTACTGCTAGACTTGATCCAATCTAGATCTAGATCTAGAATACTAGATTCTAGATAGTAGATCTAGATTCTAGATATTAGATCTAGATCTAGATCTAGATAAATATCTAGAGGAGACGAATGAAGATCTCGATCTAGACTAGATCCCGCTAGGCTGCTAGCCCTGTACTCACTTCTCTTCTGGCTCTGTTAATGTCTGCTTCAGACAGTTCATTATTCAGGCCATTGTTGGATTTCATGTCAATTTCTGAACATGGAAACAATTTCATCTGTGATCTATACCACAGAAAGCATTGATTTTCATGATCTTTAGCTAGACAAGAATCTAGATCTATTTATTTTAGGCCTGTGCATGACCTGTCATGATGACTGATTATGTGTTCATGGACTCATGACAACAGCTTACACACATAAAACATCAGAAAATTTTTGTGCAAATTGGTGCAATCTGACACAATATACATATCAGGGATTCCCCCTCTCCCCTCCTTCTGTAGACCTAGAATAAGTTAGGTCTTTGCATAACCAGCAATGTTCGTGACCAAAGGGTAACTGGTTAACCAAGTCCTTGACTGTCGATCACCAGTTATTATCAGTTAAATATTTCCCTTTTTGCTATGTGTGACATCACACCAGTTATGGTTGGCCTTGACCTTAGTCTGTTGTGACCAAAAACAAAAAAGTGGCTATCCATACTCAGCCTGAGTTTTGCTCACTTGACTCCTAACAGGGGACCTAGATTTAAGAAAAACGTGGGGTGTGAAACACAATATTTCACAAATTTGACCTTGCAGATCAATCGGGCATCGATTTCTAGTGCAGTCTGATACCAAATATTACTATATAACACTCATAAATTAAAATTTTAATTAACTTTAACAAACAGTGATGATCACTTCATAGTTTACAAATTAGAATTTTGTATAACAACATATCCTGTACCAAACATCAGTAGTGGGATGGCGGGAGAGGAGGAAATTCAAAGCGTGGCCCTGGCACCTCGAAGTCTCTCATTCTAATAATTTCAACCCTAAAGAAATTACAAGAAACAGTCAGAATGCAGTATTACCACAATGACATTGATTTTTATGTTCAAGAAATGATGGTGTAGACACAAATGGCAGTACACTTTTGAAACAAATTTCTTCTTACTCTTCTTGTAAGACCAGTTTTAACCTTTCACATCAGTATCAGTGTCACATATTTTCTCTTTGGTCTGACAGCAATATCAAAACTCAGAAAACCCGACTCTATGTCATTCTGTGTGTGACAGAATGCAAAGTAAAAATACAGTTATCTCTATTGATGATGGTTTTACAAAACAACTGTTGTTAAACAAAAAAACATTGGACTGGTAGGTTTGCCGAAAAATAAAAATAAAAAAGGCTAATATGATATCTTTGTTTCTTTCACAGATCAGCTAAAAAATGATACCAAGGCAAAGTAAGTTCTTTATTTGGGTGAATTTTGCACCATATCATTTGCACCACAAAGTTTAAGTGATTGGCTTATTATTACTCTCAAAGAAAGCACTTTTGGAAGGATAAATAAATACTTTTTTTTTTTCTTGTGAACAGATATTTTACCACATTGTAAGATTTGCAGCCTAATTTGAGAGATGGATCAATTCGAGAAACTGAAGAGATGTTAAAATATATGTGTTGAGAAACAAAGAGTTGCTGATGTAAGCAAATATAACCAAATATTATCCATCCATATGACAAGGGAACAAAATCACATCTTTTCTCCCTTGATATGTAACAGAGGATGTCATTGTGGATATTTTTGTGTTGTTGAATGTTTTACTCTTGTAAATTGATGAGTGATATCAAATTCTGTTCTACAGTGTTGAAATTCCTGAGGAGTCATCTTCAGCTCTTCCTGTACCAAAACAAGCTGGCTTTGTGGAAGCAGATAAATACTTCCTTCCATTTGAATTAGCTTGTCAATCAAAATGCCCACGTATAGTCAATATAGCACTGGATTGTTTGCAGGTAACTTGTTGTTTATCAGATAGTCCATATTTGTTTTTTTTTTTTGTTGTAAATATTATTTACCTTTAACTTTGTTTAGCTTTAGTATGGCTCATAGCAAAAATAAAAGCTAAGTAACAGCTTTGAAGCTGGCTACAGTGAAATTTGTAAATAATGATAGCCAGTGTTCTGAAAAATATCTCCCGTTATTTTCAGTGTTTCATTATTTTGTGGAGAAGAAATAATTGAGATTTAGGTCAATTATAAGGGGGGAAAAAAACAATTTTACGCACATAATGTTACTTTTGCTTGATCAGTTCTCCTTTTGATAAACACATGAGGACACACAAGCAATATGTTTTATTTTGTTTAAGGTGGCATATCTCACCTTAAGGATATGATTTTCACAGATTTCCAAGATGATAAACCCTTCTGATGACTGCTGATTCTTTTTTTTACATCTGAGGAATGTGAAACTTACAGTTTCAACAGTTGTGATTGTCGCTTATTTTTCTACTTATGGGCAATCAACAACTGACTTTTTCTAAGTCTGCAAGGCAATTGCGGTTTTATAATAGAGTATTTAGTGCAAAACAAGTTCCGCATGGAGTTTTTATCTGCAACAAAGATATGTTAAGGAGATCCTTGTTTAGCTCCTTATCTGTACTATATACCTGCAACAAAACCCATAAAGGGCTTATGGATGTGAAAAAAATTGAATGTACCCATCTGAAATTGGGCACACAAATTTGTTGCATCAAAATTTGTGTTTGTACTTACATGAATCCAAGAGAAACTTACTATGTTTGATATTGTCCTAAAAATGCAATAATAATTGTATAGTAAGCTCGCCAGATTATTTATATACAGTGCTCCGAAGTTCGCGCCTCTATTTTTAGCTATTCAGCCTAAATCTCGCGAAATCCCGTACC
>JBCAUA010774614.1:0-14878 GCA_038406235.1 Peronia verruculata
TAAATCTGGTGATGTAAACAGTCAGCCTTCAATGCCTACCGCGGGTGTCTGGCCTGGTATAGGGACGCCTAGGTTCACAGTGAAGAGTTTTAGTGACACATTTCCTCCACCCCTTAACAGGGTCAAACCGAAAAGTGAGTCAAATTTATGAACTGTTTGGAATGTTTGTACCCTTGCTAAAAATAGACGTCGGTATTTCCAACCTTTCGCTTAGTCGGAACAAATCAATTATCACGGTAAACAAATTCATGCGATTTTGTTTCCGAAGTTTTACATCAACTGTGCTTTTGTTCAAATAGCAAATAATTACAAAGCAGAACAACAGTATACGCATGCAGTTTAGAAATTAACAGCTCTGAAAAGACTATACAAGTAGCTACAAACCCCCGCGGCAGAGGCCCAGGGTTTATAGGTAGTTTCTCTGCTCCCACCTGCAGGCGGTGTAAGCGCGCCATCGGTGGGGTGTCTGAAATGGGGTGCCATCTTCAACATTCCAGGGTAGACATCTCTTCTCTTTCTCCTTGCTCCTGTCTTGTTTCCTGCTTTCTTTCCTCTCTTCCTCTTGACGTGTACAAGTATTTTACCGTGTTTGACACAATATAGCCGTAATCGTGCTGACGTGTCGTTAAACCCCAAACGCAAACAAACAAACAAACAAACAAGCAAAGTAGCGACAAATGTCTGAGAGACACACTCTTGGCATTTCTTACTTATTATTATGGCTATTCTGTTTTCTTTTTCTTTTCTCTTCTTTTTTTTTTTTTTTCTAAATAGAAAGCATCTTTACTCGCTTCTAAATAGAAAGCATCTTTATTCGCTTCTAAATAGAAAGCATCTTTATTCGCTTCAGTGATAAACTTTTATTAACAAAATGTATGTTAAAGCAGGGCGGACAATAACTATACCACGATAGGGGAAATGGCTCGTGGCAAATCTTCATAAAAGCCATCATAATGCGTACAAAAGTCACCAGAATGGTGCATTGTGATACCTTTAATAAGAGAGTTACAGAAAAGAGCCAGCATAACCCGAGAGAGAGATCCGATACAATAATTGGCGTACAATATGGCACGAAGGGAGGTCGAATTGTGAATAAAACGCTAAGCTACGACAAAAACCCCAAGAAATCAACAGCGGATATCTATAAAATCTGGATCTATTTAGTGAACGCATAATCATTGTGCTGGTTTGGAGCTGGCCTTTTCTTTTCGTTTGTATTATATGCATGTACAACCGGGTGTTCGTGTGTTCACGGTGCTACTAACTGTCGTTGTTTAGTGGATTAATTGTGTTCGTGTGTTTCCAGTACTAACTCTCGTTGTTTAGTAGATTTATTGTGTTCTTACAATAAGGCAGGAGCTGACAAAAGACGAACACCCATAACCGTTATTTCCCGGGCACAGATTTAGTTCAGTATAAGCGCAGTGTTCTTGCTGTAGGTCCATAAACTATCATTAATAACTCACGAAATATAACAAATGTCCCATTCTGGTTCCAGTTGTTATAAATATGGTATAAAATTGGTGGCCAGATATTTTTATGTGGTGTTACTTGATTGTTGCTTGATTCTAAACAGTCTTGTTTCTATCTCGTGGTTCCCATGCTATAAATGCCCCTAACAAGTTTGTAAAGCTAGGACAATGAAGAGAGATCTGCTGGTAGATATTAATTTTCTTTCATTGTGTAATTTTTTTCTTTCTTTCTTTTTGATATTATAGAAGCTATTTTCTTTTAACGTGTAATTTGTTTATTTTATGACTTTTTTTTCAATATTGTGGTGTATATTTTCTTTTAACGCGATTTCTGTTTTAGATATTATGGTATGTATTCTCCTCTAACATGATTTTTTGTTTTGTTTTTGTTTTTGTTATTAGATATTATGGTAGCTATTTTCTTATAACGTGATTTTTTTTAATAGATATTATCTTTTATGGTAGATATTTTTTTAACGTGTAATTTTTCTAAAAGGACGTGGCTCTTTTCCTTTCTTTTCTCTTATTATTATTATTATTATTATTATTATTATTATTCAAATTGTGTAAAAATATTACTTCATGACTGAGATTTTATCTCCTCCGTCCAGTCACTGTCATCTTAAAATCTTTCCCTTTCTGCAGCAGCTCTACAAACTAAGTATTTATTTATCATTATTATTATTTTTTGTTTGTTTATCTTTATCTCTCATCTTTATTTCTCCGTCCTATACAGCCAGCCCTATAAGACAATGATGGTAGTATAGTCAGAAAAGTTGCGATGCTTCGAGCTAAAACTGCCCACCTGTTGCATAATGGAACAGCTGCTTCAGAAGAAGGACTTATCTCGGTGAAATGGTGAGTATGAAAACATAGGGGAAGGGGGAGGGGAGGGGGCGGGGGGGGGGGGCGAAATGGTGGAGAGATAAGTCCAAACAGAGACGTAAGAAATCTGATCATATATTTTTCAGTATTTCTCATATTTTAGTCTCTAAATTGGCTCTTCTCACGATCATTTTGTGATAAATTTTTTTTTTTTTTTTTTTATCCTTGCTTTACTATTTATTTATTTATTTTATTTATTTTATTTATTTATTTATTTATTTATTTATTTATTTATTTATTTATTTATTTATTTATTTATTTATTTTAGTTGTAGCCTTTTAGTTCTAAGAAAAGGATATCTCGGCTTTATGTGCCTGCCCAGTTTTGGAGAAAAGGAAATTTTTATAGATAGAAAAGTGCAATTTTCAAATTTTTAACCTCACAATGGACTCTGCCTACTCTTCAAACAATTTTTAACTGCCAGAATAGCATTAGTATGCCAAACGTATACAGGAGACCTTCCAAATATTCTCGCATAAATCAGAGGAGGCTAGACATCGGGCTTTCCTACTCAAAGACCTAGGAGACCGTTAAGTCGCTGAAAAATATGTTGGTCCAAATCTACTGACCTTCCTCGTCTACACAGCAGTCGCTGTTTCCAGCAGCAGACGCCTTTTGTTTGGGTTTGTCTCGAGATGTCTATCAAGAGACTTAATCTTTTGAATGACCTATATTTTTTTTCTTATTGTTTTTCATTTTTCTCTTCATTATTTCCCTTTAACTGTGTTGTTGGCCTACCAACAGTCTTGCTTCTGAAACATCTTATGTCCAGAATAAAATGTTAGTGGGCCAAGTTAAACCCACTGTGATTCGTTTTTGCAACCAGTCCACCCTCCCTCTCCCCCTGCCCCCAACCGCCCTCACCCCAGCCTTTTTACTTGTTTTACAGTGTTGTTTCTTTTTAAAAGGATATTACTTTTTATTTTATTTTTTGCTGTTTGTCGTTCTGTGTATGCGTATGTGTCTGAATGTGTGTTTTATTATTATTATTCACTTTTAAATGCACTTTCTATTTTCGTTTGGGCTTTGTGTGTGTGAGTGTGGGTTTTTGTAAAAACATTATTATATGAATAAATGTTTTTGTATATTTATTATATTATTATTCATCATTTTTTGTATACCTTCAAAGGAAACTTTTACAGCATTGTTTTTAATGTGTATATTGATGGACTTTTCTTGGCGCCTGGCTGATTTCTAGAGATACATATGACATTTTTTGAGATGAAGTTTTATATAATGACTGTGTACAAACTGAGGACTCGGCAGTGAAATACTCTCCATTTGGTGAGAATGCATCTCGAATGTATTCCTTTTTTTCCCCTGAGCTCACTTTTTTCTCTAGTGACTCCACATTTCATGGTGTTTGGGATACTTGCATGTTATGTTTTGTCTGTTAGTCTCTTTATTTTGATTTCTCACTAGTTGGGTACCCCACTTCTTGTGTGTGAGATTTTTTAAAATATATGCGCACCTGGATGCTGATATTTTGGTTCATTAAACTGAATATTACTCAAAGAAACGCGTCATGTGTCCCGCAGGGAAGTGATGGCGGACAAAATGAATGATAGTTCGGCATTAAAAAAATAAATGAAAACAACTGTGTAAATTCAATCAAAATAAAGAGCAGCCTATAACACATTTGGGTATCAGTTGCCCACATCTGTAATTTTATTTGAATTTTAAATGCCTGCCGATTCCGATTTTATTGGACCATAAGATAAGTGCCACACCCCCTGATCGCTCTTATTATAGAGATAATGGTGGCTATTTTGAATTTTTATCATATCTTTTTTACTTGCGTATAACCTTTTTGTTTTTTTTTGTCAGTTGTTCTGAAACTTGGCTTGAGGCAACTTAGGACATATATACATCTTTGTGTAGAAGTATTTGAAATTTTGCTAGTCCTGTCTCCCTGGTACAACTTGATGATCGTTTATGTATTTAGTTTTCACTAATTTTCCTTATTCAAACAGCAACAAAACCAAAATGAGTAAAGATTTTACATCTTTGTTCTGTACAGAGCATTGTTATAGGATGACAAAACAGCCTGAGGAAGGTTTTCCTATTTGGTAATGAAGATTTTTCTGCAGAATAAATAATTTTTGAGAAAATCCATGAAAAAATAGATATTTTCCTCAGTATGAACAAGACAAAAACATGAAAAGTAGGTTCTCCTTGATTTTGAATTTGTCCAAACATTAATAAATCCATTTAGATGAAATCACTTAGGCAATTCACCTGCTTATTTTTAATGTTACGATATTTCAACATCTTTTTTGTTTGATTATAGGGTGGTTTGGCCTTCGCAAAGATTTCTGCCAGTTTCTTCTGGGAGTTTGCCCCTGTCTGCAGGAATACGGCAACATCTCATACTCTATACAGAGCAATGACCATGAGTCTCAGTCACAGACAACCCCTGAGGAACCCTCGGACTCCAGCATGTATGAGGTCAAGGTTAAGCACAAGGGCAAGGACATTCTGGAACAGCCAAAGACGGTCATCCCAGTGTTGTCTATAGAAACTCCCGACTGATTTCCTCCATCTGAGCTTTGCTGTTTGATTTCATTGTCGGATCAGATGCCTGTATTATTGACTGCTACTGCATGAGAGCCAGTCAACGTAGGGCCTTTTTGACAGAAATGAGCAGTGGTCCATCCAGAGTAACTTGAGTCATCATGGATATGATGGCAACAAGATAGCTGAGCATTACTCTGTGACCTCATTATCAGACTGTTTGCTTTTTGTCAGTTGACTCTGTTTGAGATAGTGCTCTGTGGTCAATGTTGAGTTTATGTTGAAATGGATCATGGTTTTTCCACAATAAGAGAAATGACGATGATTTGTTAATGTAGTGGCAGGAAGAGAGCTGAGCATTAGCCTGTGATAGGACGTGATAGGACCTGGTGTTGGACTTGTTGAGATGTGAAATAATAAAACAATTATAATGATAGAGCAGTGGATCTTCTCAGCGTACCATTGGACACAGGTCATCTGGTAGTGAGAAACTGTCCAATCAGCATTGGCCTCATGAGAATGACAATCCTTTATATAACTGTACACAGTTCATATGATACAATTGTGCTCAGAACCAGCCACACTCAAATGATGATCTGTTCTTTCTCATGATGTGTGGCTCTGCCGTGCTATGCACAAACCATTGCTTCAGTGTGGACAAGAACATAGGGAGTGGAAAAACCTGGTCTCACAAGAACAAGATTAAAATTTGTCAGCATAAAATGACAAAATGGTAACTTTGTATGAACTACATGTCCTACGAACCTATGCCTGGTGTCATCTTTGTGTTTGACTCTATCAACCAGGAGATGGACTGTTCTGTTTTCTTATTTGTACCCATAATGAACAAAGCTGTCCTGAACTCACTCCTCTCACCCATCATCTTTGACAAAGGAACCTCATCTGTAACATATTTATGATCAAACTGGTATGTCAGATAGCCAATCAAAATGAGTTGTTTATTGATTTTTCGTCAAATTAATGTATCACTCTTACATAAAACCTTACCGACCGGGACTTCAGACATTTTCACTTGGCAACAAAAATTTTGAGTCTGTTCTACCTGAGCCAGAGATGTCACAAAATGAAGTGGCAGAGGAAGAGGATTTCTAGTTGGCACTGGCTGAAATCAGGAGAACACTTGGCACAAGTTTGCCACTTGAACATGGATGTTCATTTCACAACATCCTGATAGGCTTATAATCTGCCCATAGGAGCACCATTGTCATACTCACAGGTGAATGTTTCTTCAGTTTTTGAATTATAGAACCATCTAGATTCAATCATTATCACCACATCAACAGCTGTATGACAAAGAGGTCAAGGTAACAACCCTCTGTACAACAACATGGTGAATTCCTACCTTCCCTTCAGGACAAATGGCTAAACGGTCAATAAATTGTCTTCTGATGTGCTTCTTTGTCATGTAGAGAAGTTAAGAATTCACCTTTTTGTAATACAGGGATTGTTACTTATTGGCCTCTTTGTTGTGAGCCGATGACATTGAAACCGGTTTCTCTGTCTGAGACCTATGACTCATTCTGATTGGCTGTAAGACAATGGTACAGCTGCTTCCCAGAGGATGTTTCATTATAGCATATCACCATCTGTGGAGACGAGGCATCAAATCTGGGTACCTCTAGTTATAGGGTGAAATATGGATTGTAATGGTGGTCCGCATCTGCCTCAAAACTTTTAGACAGTGCCTGCGTCAGAATGACATTGTATTTGTATGCTGCCAAAGGTGAGCTCAACCCAGTCACCCAGTCAAGATCAAGTCATAGACCATGAAATGAACAAATGAGGATTGTAATCTGTCTGATTTCCTTCCTAGTTTCTGTGCTTTGTTTGCACAGGGGAGATGTCATTCTCATATGAATTGAATTATGATACAAAATCAAATTTTATATACCATTGTTTGGCGGGGATGAATTATAGTGGGTAACAGGGATGATTTACAGCTTTATGTGAAATAGAGAAATGATTGGTGAAATCATTATGACGGGGATAATTGACAGTGATTCCCAGTAAGGATTGACCATCATTCTGGTGGTATATTATGTAGCAGGGAAAAATTGTATGAAGCAATTGTTGTTTTTTATTCCCTGTCAGGTGATGTGATTTCCAGTGTGATGATCTTGATGGGGTATTTCTTGAAACAGTTGGCTGGTAATTACATGAAAACAGAAGTCAGAGTTAATTAGAAATTAACACATTCTTGTTGCATGTTCCCTGACCAAATATTATCTTGTTGTAAGTCTCTGTGGAGTGCCATCCAAGTTTCACTCTGTTGTTCTTGACTCTATTTTTATATAACCCCTAAACTAAATCTGCTTTGATTCTTTAGATTTATTTTAAATATGGAACTGAATGTGACTACACCACAGCAACTTTTATTCTGTCAGATTTTTCATTTTGCTCTGTGGTCACATTTTTGAGTGAAACAAACCCCATACTTGTATTTTATCCCAGTTTATGCCTGGAGAAGTTACGAAGTGGTAGCTGTGAAATCTGACAGTCTGAGATGGCATAGGTTACATGTAATGTCACCAATAATGACAAAATGTTGTTTTTAATTACACTATTACAGAGAAGTGAGCGCTAACTGATGAGCCAATGTTTTTGTTTTGTTTGCAGGGTTGCTTCCCTTGACCAAGTACAAATGATGTATGAAACCATAGTAAAGAAAATATTGCAGTGAGGAAGAAAAAAACAAAGCAAAAAAAAAATTTCATCACATGGTGAATTTTTCAGAATTTTCGTCTGTTACTTATATTTCAGATAACAAGAGAAAAAATGTGTTTTTTTTTTTCTTTTTTTCCACTCCTTGTTTGTTTACAGTTTTCACTAGGTAAAGGGAAGTAATTTGGCTGTCAAGCAAAATGGCTCTTTGTGAAACTGAGAAAGTGAATCAATTGATGCAAATTTATGTTTTTGTGCTTAATTTGTCACCTGGCTGTCTGCAGCAAGCCTGACATGGAATGTTTTATACACTCAGGTAATGAGATCAGTAGCAAAGGAACTGAATGGATTTGACATTTATAGAGGAGTTATACAAACAGTCTATTTTTCCACAAGGAAATACATTTTGACCAGTGCAAAAAATAATTCAGACAACAATACCGGTATACTGTGATCCGAGAAAAATGCTGCCGCACCGCACTTTATGCGGCCTCATTTTTACCCACTTGCTGCACGATTGCCACACTTTTTTCTTTTTTGGCGCTTTTTTTTTTTTTTGTGCATTTTTCGGCATTTTTGTATGTTTTATTTATGGAAGTGAATAGATCTAGAAATTCTTTGCTGAATGTGAGATTTTTTTTTTAATTTGGCGGACTTTGCTTATCTGGCACGGAAATAAAATGAATACCATAACTTTAATGGTTTTTTTACTGCTGCCACTACAGTTGACCACTAAATAGTCTACAGCACTTGAATAAAGTCAGAACATAAACAACCGCCCAGCAGACATCTAGATCTACAAAATATCCACCAGAATGTCTGAGAAACGCCATTGTGTATCCCTTTATTTTTAAAAAAACACTACATGTATCTATGTATGGGTATTCTAGCGGGTGAGGAGACTGCAGGTGATGAATATGATGATTCTGGGTCAGATTGTGTGAATGAGCCTCAACGGGACTGAGACATCGAAGTCGAGGAGTGACAAGGATCAAACCCGGCTTCGTGTCCTCAACAGGATATAGATCTATATAATTTAGATCTGAATGTAGGCCTACTGCTATGGAGAGGGACTATATAGAAGAAGTGTTAAGGGCAAAACACTGAAGAGAGGAGAGTTTCCAGCAAAGAACTTCAACTCAACTCTAGGCTTGCCTGACATAGCCAGTATGAAGATATGACCCTGAAAATGCCTACTGGGCTGACACAATAGCTACCATCTAAGCAAAAATCAGTGTCTTATCGACGAATGAGAAATTGGTCGCAACGAAGAACCACTGTGTGATTTGTTCCTTCTTTGGCACATAACTTATTTGTCAGTGGGGCTAAGGTATGGAATCTAGATCTAGTCTAGTCATTGTAGTTCTAGATTTAGTGATAGAAAAGGTCAATAGTTTAAAGATATCTAGAAGCCTAGATCTAATTGAAAAGAAATGACCAGTTCATCAACACACCAAAACAAATTTCTAGAAGTGGACTGAACATCACACCTCACCAGCAACATGCTGAGTAGTATAATGAGTAGATGTGTAGTCTGGGAATATGGTGTTATTGCTGCCAATAAAAATGCTGCAAAATCTATGGCCAATTTGAAATGCTCAACTGATGAACCAGCAGAACATAATTTGAATCAGTGTAATGTGGATGTTAAATTAAAATACCATTTTCAGAGCCGATGTTTGACAACCATTACCTCCTTTTCTGTTTTTAGTCATTATTAAAATTTAGTACACTGTCTTTGGAAACATTTGTGACTGGCTGAATAGACTTAGCCGCATGAGACTTAAACCTTAAAATTTCAATTATTTAACTTCTGCATGTGTAAGTTGGTTTGCAGGCAGTGATACAACAAAAGGTATGCAGGTATATCTTTATTCATCGTGACCTTTGATAAATGCAGTGACATCAAGTTTTCACCCTGTCCACTAATCTTGTATTTGTCATGTTTGTATTAAAATACATGTAATTATGGAGCGAGAATCTGGATCTGGAGATTAGGGACCGTTCACAATTGACGCCAACCAAAATTTGACAAAAATTGACACCCCCCCCCCCTCCCTCCCCTCCCCCTTGTCAACTGTTGTCAACTTTTGGCTCCTTCCCCCTCCCCCAATTGATGTTAACTTTAACATTCTTATACATTATATGTTAACCGCTTGAATATAACGTGGAATGATGTGCATAGTGCATAAATATAAGCAATGTTTATTCAATTTTATTGAAAATACTTTTATAGCACCATCCCAACAACAAATTGAAAACTTTTTTCCTATATTTTATTTAATAAAAAAAAAAAAATACATTTTTACATAAACCTTGCAAAAATTGACTAGCACAGCAACATAGCGAAACCATCTTAATAGAAAGATATGTTAACAAAAACAATTTAAATGTTCTCATTGAAATGTTATTCAATAACCAGTATGTAAAATTTGTATAAATCTAAACATGACTTAAAACAATCAGTAAGTCTCATCTTTTAGCAGTTATTATTATTTTTTTAAGAAATGCCCCTTTTATATGAAACTATTTTAATGTTAAAATTCATGAAAGCACTCTCTTAACCAACAATTGACAAAAATTTTTAATTTAACTAAAAATGTACAAACACTGGAACAACAAATTACTGCTTAATAATAGATCTAATAATATTTACTTACTGCTGAAAAATAATACATGTGATTTTTGAATGCAAAGATAGCAGTTGCACAATGTTTTTTACCTTGATTATAATGATTCCTTAGAATAATTTACTTTGCATGGTGAAATATTAAAATAATAAATATTAATTGTAGAATGAAATACCCTTTCATGTTAAAAACAACATAAAAAAAAAGCTGACTTTTGATAAGATTATCTCAATAAGAAATGCAAATGGAATAAACTTCAGTTTTTATCATTTTAAATATTGTATGTATCATTTATTAGTTCAAAAATATTTCTTCCATTTGATGGCAAACACATTTTTTTTTTCTTCATATAAAATTATATTAGCTTTCTTTTGAGTTTCTGCTCGAGCATTTCTTTTTGTTTTTGGTATTTTTCTAAATCTGTTTTTTACTCAGTGCTAAGCTCTACTGTTTTTTTAACACCGACAAATGATGTTATCTTGGCATTTACAGAGTCCAACTCCTTTCATATCAAATCTTGTGTTAGAGTTTGTTTTTTCATTATTCAATTCACTAGATCCACTAGTAGATGCTGTTGATGTTGAGGGAGTCATAAGTGTATCATTTGATGTCGAGGAACTAGCATTGAAATTTTTGTCATCTTATAGATCTAGAGTTGAAGTGGGTCGCAAAGTTTGCTTTTCAATACCGTACATTTGTATTTGAATCAATGTTCTTTGTCTGCTTTTGAGCTGTGTAGAAGTTGATTTTGCAAAAAATGACAAAATAGAGGATCCAGATGTGAGCCTAGCAGCTTTCAATTTCAGTTCTTTCATCTGATAATTAAAATTAAGGACAGTGCCTTCTTTTATTGCCCATTGAGAATTCACTTTTTCTTGAATTTCAGAGCCTTTAAAGAGAAGGATATGCTGTTTTAAAATCTTTGTAAAAATCTTTATAACATTTAGAGGCATCCATCTTCTTTGTTTTGGTTTGTGAAAACAAAAGTAATACCTGACAGTATGTTAGCACCAGTAGCAGTAACAGCATGAGAATTGGTTGATGGGAAACATTCAACTTTTTTATCGTCTTTTTTTTTTTTTCATAATTTTTCTCAGTTTTCTTTAATTTATAAATTATAGTTGCATGGCTGACATAAACTTTTTAAGACCACCCCCACCTCCCCCTTGTCAACTTTTGATGGACCTCTCCCCCCTTTTGGTTGATGTTAATTGTGAACGGTCCCTTATCATCCATATACATATTCATATACATGTATATGTTAGTAGTGCCTTTTCTTTTAAAATAAAAGTATTAAGCTTGATTACTTATCTTACGGCCCGTAATTTAACCTACATTGTATGTTTTAATATATGTTTGCTAATGGGCTGTACAGGCTGTTATCTGAAAACGCTATAAAAATCTGTTGTAATTCGCGAGCTGCCCTTTTTTTGGCATTTTGTTTTTGCTTTTTTGGCATTTTTGCAGCATATTTGGGCATTTTTCGTTGCATTTTTTGGCATTTTTTTGCTTAAAAAATGGCATTTTTCTCGGATCATAGAATATATATATTAAGAACACACTACACAAAGACACATTAATGGTTTCCATATGCTTACAATACATCTTATAGTGGTGAGACAAATCGAATTTGGGTCAAATTTTGGCATCTTTGGATTTTATTCAAATACATGTATTTTAGTTCAGTAGTCCTTCTTTCAGGAATTATACTTGGATTGGATAAATGATAAAGAGCAGATGTTATTGAAAGGTTTTGAAGCATCCCTATAAAACATAACTTTGGTTGCCATGTCAAAAGATTAAGGAAAAATGTGTCTCCATCTCTGTCATTGCGATGTTACAATTTGAGGAGGTGTTACACTAACACTAACACCAACAGAGAGGTCCACCATTACATTACATATCACATGTTTGTGTATTGTCAGTTCTGATGTTGGTCTATCCACAATGATAACTGTCAAGTGATCGTGAGTAGCGTCCCTTCCAAAATTGCCAATTTTTTATGTTCATATAATATGACACTGGAGAGCGGTAGATTTAGATTGTATGGTGGATATTTACTTGTTCTGTAAGACAGACTAAGCCCTAAGAAGACATCTTCGACGATGAACTGATTCTTCAATAATAATAATAATAATAAAAAAAAAAAAAAGCACCAGTCTTAAGATCTAGTCAAACAGAAGTTAGTTCCCTACTCAAAATTACGCAAGCCGTGCGGATCAACTGTTTTTGCAAGATCTACTGAACAGATCTAAACTCCAGCTCTATATTTAGATCTATATCTAGATCTAGATCTAAAACATAATCAAACATTTTAGATTTAGCAAATTTGTGGCAAGTGAATTTTTGTGGAAATTTGTTTCCGGTACTGATTTTCTTGTCAGTCGCCTAAATGATCTATGGCTGGAAATATCAGTTTTATTATTAATTGTCAAACAGCTCTGTAGTGGATGCCAGCACGGTGACGCTTATGAAAAAGAAAGAGAACGGAATGAAACATCAAATCTCAAGAAGTTTCACAGATCTTTCAAGAATTGATACATTGTACACTTGTAATTGGAATTGTTGTACATCAAACTGTAATCAAACTTTACAATAAAAATAACTTATGAGCTAATTCTGCGAAAAGTGTTGTCAGCACGAGATTGTTTTTCTCATTCAATTTTTTGATAATTTTGCAGAATATTTGTATGCAATTTCTCGTGTTTCAAATGCAACTTTTGTCATTTTGAAAAGCAATTTTCCGCAGGGCCAGGTAGTTGTCGGTCATTGAACAAAGGAAAGTTAGATAGGAGAGGGTTTGCCCTGGGCTTTTGCAGAGAACTCTGTTGATATGATTGAATATATTCAGAGACTACTACACTGTAACAACTGAATGATTGTGTTGATTGTTGAAGAGGAACGAATGGGAATCCAGAAAATGTAATGTTATCCACCAAAAGGGATTTAGTGGCAATAAAACATACACACTTACAGTATGTTATTCATATCATAATGGTGCATTAAACATAAGATTTAATATTGTTTCATACCAACTTCATACTTCATCTGCCAGGACTGATCCAACTCTTGATCTCAACTCTCTCTCTATTGATTGAACTCCTACTCTCTCTCTCTCTCTCTCTGTTTATCCAACGCCTACACACTCTCTCTCTCTCTCTCTCTCTCTCTCTCTGTTTATCCAACGCCTACACACTCTCTCTCTCTCTCTCTCTGTTTATCCAACTCCTACACTCTGTCTCTCCTCTCTGTTGATCCAACTCCTACTCTCTCTCTCTCTCTCTCTCTCTCTCTCTGTCTCTCTGTTGATCTCCTACCATCTCTCCTCTCTGTTGAAAAGAAAAAAAAAAAAAGGTTGGAAAGTTACATGCACTTATCCTCCTCCCTTCCCCTCCCCATCTCCCCTTTTTTTCCATTTGTACAGTGGAATTCTGATATATTGCAAAAATTCCGCTAGTAAAGAAAAGGATATATATATATATACACTACAGCAGTCCGTTTTATTTCCTTATTCATTGATCTGATAAAATCTTGGAATTTATGAACTACAGTCTTCTCGATCTGGATTATGAAGAAATAATTCTCCCAGAAGTGACGAGTGGCATGCCGAAGATGTTTTTAAACTGACCCTGCCACCAGCCTTTTGTTTGTACATCCACTTCTAACAATTCCCACTGGCTCTAATTACACATTAATGGTTAAAGGCGAGACAATATTTGCGTAATACTTATGTAATAGGCTTAGGCCCGGGTAAAGAAGCTTGGCTGGGGACGGTGTTTCTTTGTCCAGGCATATGAAAGTAAAAGTGGAGCAGGTACTATGAGGTAGGGCAGGGCGTGTTGGGTGGTGGAGACGAGGAGTTACACATAGTCATTATTGTGTCAAGGAATGTTCTGTGATATCGTAGATGGAGACAAAGGTCTTCCTCATCCTCGTTTATTGCTTAACCTCCACACTGCAGCATATTACTCTAGCTTTCAGTGCAGAGTAAAACGTATCGTTCAGTGGCCTAAACAGTGTCATTGTTTAAAAAAAAAAGTTATTGACAGACATTTTTCTGTGCAAAATGCATGCTCAGGTTTTGTAACGGGACGCTTTCCAGGGGAAATAATTAATAGTAACAATGAGCCAAAATATAGTCTATGTTATGGGTCGTCCTCATTTTTGTTTTGATGGTCTCTTGTTGGATACTATGTATTAAAGAATTCTGAGATCTATATTTAATAAGAACTATCAGGGGGCGTGGCACTTATAATATTATAGTCCAATAAAGTCGGAATCGGAAGGCATTTAAAATTCAAACAAATTACACACGTAGGCTACTGATACCCAACTGTGTTATAGGCTACTCTTTGTTTTGATTGAATTTACACAGTTGTTTTCATTTATTTTTTTTTAAATGCCAAACTATCATTCATTTTGTCCGCCATGTGTGTGTGTGTGTGTAAATAATATTCAATTGACTGCAATTTGTGTTCACTCACGATTCACAAGGAGGCCACCGAGGTGTTTACATCGCTCTCACCACTCAGCATTGATCCACACTGTTTTCAAGTGTGTGTGCCACCACTGTGTTAAGAATGTGTGTGTGCCATCACTGTGTTAAGTATTTGTGTGTATGATTGTGTTATTGTAGTGTAGCTGTAGAAATTCTTCGTAGCTTTATAATTGTGGTGTAGATTATATGATTCAGAT
>JBCAUA010774725.1:0-14878 GCA_038406235.1 Peronia verruculata
CATTATGTCATTTTGACTTCTTCTAGCCATATCTTGAGCCCCAGTGGCATTGATGGTTATTGTTTGACTTGGACAATCTTGGACGTCCTACAAATACATGTATATATATATCATCGTTGTCGGGCTCTAAGCGTTTAACTGCAAAACCAACAACTTTATAGGAGAAGGAGAAAACTTTTGTGTAAGCCAAAATTGTCCAGATCTCTATTATTATGTTTTTCTGTAGAAAATACGCATACCTGATAGACAGTGGTAATAAAATTTGATGGAGGCATTTTGATGACTTTAGAGTGCAGATACACAGTAAGTTGCTCGACTTTCTGTTGAAAAGTTACGCAGTTTACCTTCGCGTGATGCAGATACGCTATAAGTTGGTCAGTTGCAGACCCACTTTATGCCATAAACAGCTAGTTACACGGTTCGCGGGGCCTATATCAGGGCCATGCTGTTATGTTTCAGAGTAGGTTTACACAGGAATATTATGCTAATAATGTTGTTGATTGTTTGAACAGGTTTAGTGTCTAGGCTAGATCTGATTTTTATCACAACAATGCAGTCCAGTACACTAGAGCAATCTTAAAACATTAAATACCTGACATTCTCTCAAGACTATTTTCTTACTCTCTTTTGTTTGTTTGTTTGTTGTTTGTTTGTTTTTGTTGTTGTTGTAGTCGTTTTGTTTTTGTTTACCTTATTGTGGGTGTTTCCATTTACAGTTGCCTGGTGTTTTCCTTGTGCACAAGTCGTTAAATTGAATTATAATGATTCAAGGGAATATATTTATAAATAAAATAGTCCTACATCTCACCTTTTTTCTCATTTCTTCTCCTGTTTTAAACACCTTTTTGTTGTTGTTGTTGTTGTGAAGTATATATGCCATAACTAGAAACATAAACATGAACTACCCCAAAGAGGTTACAGAGCAAGTACAACTGGGGTATCATAATTAGTGATACATTTTTCATATCAAGACAATCTGGCATTCTGGCATTACCGTACTGCTAGATTTCTGGCATTACGATACTGCTACATTAACACCACGTTATATAGGCTACGTATGCACAGCAGCAATTAATCGACATCACTTTGTTCGTGCAAATAGACATAGATCTATATCCATGCTGTAAATAGATCTATAGATCAAGGGATATAGATTCTAGATCTAGATCTATGTCTTATCGATTGGTCGGGATCACGAATCAGCGGTAGTGCCCACAATTAAAAGTCATCAATCAGTAGAGGACCAGTAATCAATTTTCTTTGTAGAGATAAGCCGGGACCACGGAAGAAAAGAAGTGCGGATCTTCAGAGAGTGGCTGCTAGGTCGTTAGGACTAGAAGAGAGAGAGAGAGAGAGATCTAGATGAGATTTCAGATTCAGATCTGGATGTAACTGTGGTACAGACTGCTTACCGTGACAGAGGAGAGGAAATGTTGCAAGAGTGAAAAAAGTCAAGCAAAACTCAGGGCAAACAATTTCCTCTAGAATGTGCTATGTAGGCTAATGGAAATGCATGAAGTATGGAGTTTCCGGATATTCGCTCCAGTTCTGTAAAGTCTTCACCATGGCAGTCACATAATGCTGTTCTCACGGCACCTGTCCGTTTCAACCATATACCTTCATATCAAGAATTCTTCAATAGCATTTTTCTTCATAACCAACTGTGCGTCTTAGGAGCTGATGCTACAGCAGAATGGATCAGTCGCAAGTTCTGGGTGAAGGAAGATGGAAGCCCAAATTTTGGTTATATTGAGGAACATTTTGGTAAACTAATGAATTTTATTGCGTTGCTTCATTTCTTTCCCTGATCACAAGAACAACCTTGATTTTTGTTTTCTTCATCAGCAAAGGGATAGGAAAGTATAATAGATTTGTTCCGACCAAGTGAACGGCTGGAAATCCACGTATAATCTAAGGAGGCTAGGGGGTACAAACACTAAAAATTTTTCACATTGACATAGAAAAAACACATAAAATTCACGGGATCGGTGACAGCTGTTCTTAGATCTTGAGGTGTAGCGGCAACAAACATCAGCGAGTGTTCTGTTTCTAGCAAGGGGGTACAATCACTACGCCTGGGATTTTCAGCTTTTTGCTTGGTCGAATATGGACTATTATATATCAAAAAGTTAAGGGCCAAAGGGACAATATCAAAGACAGAGAGGACTTGCCAATAATTTTGGCCAACCTTATTAGTAGCCCATTCAATTTTTTTTTTGTCAGATAGGGGTTCATAGGCCACTAGATCTATTTCTGGTTTGGCTAATTTACATGTACATGTTTGCAGAAGCTTACATGATGAGGTATTAAAAAAGAAAACAATGGTATAGGCTTCCAGTAGCCTATACTTAAATACTTTCATAATTTTTACATGATGTAATTTTTTTGTTGTTGTTGTATCTTGCTTGACCCGGTGAAATGAGTCTCATGACAAATTTTTAATATTTATGAAGAATGATAATGGAAACGAATGCTCGCTACTTCAGAAGAACAAATTATGTAGATAAGTTGGGATAAGATAAACTTTGTTTATCCACAAAAGAAAATTCCAGTCACTGTTGATGAGACACAGTAATGAATGAGGATTTAATCAGTGATAATCACACTTTCATGAATATCATGAATATTATGAATATGTACGAAAAAGGCAGCTTCAAGAAACATCGCCTCGACTTGATTATATGTGTATCATTGACACCAGAAATTCATTTCTGTAATGCTCATGCTCAATTCTTATATATATGGAAGAAATGCTCAGATCTTTCAGAATATTTTGATTGATTAAAAGTGGGTAACATAGTCAGAGTCTTCCCAAATTATGTGGAGTTTTTATATATATACATTGTAGGCCTCCTGGTAAAGAGTACCAATGTATAGTCATTTCCTTAAAAGAAGAATTGTTTGTTTTCTTGCTAATCTATTTATTCACCATTTGTTATGCTCATATATATTTGTGGTAGTACAAAAAAGTTTATTGCACTCTATGCAATGGATTTGATAAATGTTCTGATTGATAAAGGTGTTGTCTCTATCAACTAATTTTAGTTTTCTAATGAAATATAGAGCTTTAGTCACCTTTGAGTGGACAAAAGTTTTAAGCGAGGTCATGTCAGTCAGCTTTTGAATGAATACACACTTGATGTGTGCTCCTCCTTTGCTTTTTGCATTCCATAAATCCTGAAATCAACAATTAACTCTTTCATATTTTACATTATATTGAGATGAAATGTTCGCAGTTAAAGTCGTTTGCCCTATGGTCAGGAAAATTCAGTTTTCTTAAAGAAGGTCCTGTGATGTTTAAATCATTTCACTCATTTGCATGACATAAAAATGTAATGATCTTTCCCAAAACTTTTCTTTTTTGTGCTTTGAATGTCTTTGTAAACTTTGTTGTTTACATTGCTTATTTTAGGTGAAGTCACGGCTCCAGTTGCTGACTGCAATGGAGAAGAATTTTGCTCACATCCTAAAACAGAGATAAAAGTGAAAGATTATTTAGAATATTGGCAGAAACGAAGAATGGAAGGTCATCCTAGAGATTCCAAATGTTTGTATTTGAAAGACTGGCATTTTACCAAGTATGTGTATTTGTGAATTTTAAGTATTGTAAAAGAAATATTTGCTTATTATCTGGCAATTAAATCATTCCTGGGCATTTCTTAACATACTAGTTACTTCCCTGAATGATATTCTGATATATCTTGCACCCAGGGCATATGAGTCGAAAATCGCTCCAGGCTTTCACAAGTTATGGCCGTTTTTGATTTTTTTTCTGAATGAGATACCAATTTTTTGTTTTGCAGGTTAGAAAAGGTTGAATTTTTGCTTTGTGGAAAACAAATAAATAATTTTGGTATCTCAGTCGGAAAATAGTTAAAAGCGGCTGTAATTCGAAATCGCCTGGTGCGATTTCTGACTCATTTGCTCTGGGTGCAAGACGTGTGATTTTGTTTCTCCATAGTACCAAATTTTGACCATCTTATCAACTCAAGAAAAAGAGAGCTAGTCCTTACAGGGATCTTCATTTTACATGCTAACCGTGAATGAATGAGCTAAAGTTGAAAGCACCTATTTTTTTTGTTTTGTTTTTTTGTTTTTTGATTGACTACACACACTTATGTTATGAAATAAATATTGATGGAAATGTGCAGACTTAAAATTATACATGTTTTATGAAAATGAAAAAGTACATACATGTATTATAACAGAATGATAATTAGATGGGAAATGGTAATGAATTTTTAAAAGATCTTGTACTTGAAAGAAGATAGAAGTTTTGCATTCAGTTATGAAGAAACTGGGTGGTTGTGAGCTAACATTAATTTTTATGTCATGCCAAGTTCTTTACAAGACTTGATGAATGTATCATTGTTATTTTAATGCTTTTAAAGGTGATTTTAATCAGGAGTGCAGTTTAGTAAAATTCCCTTGGTGACCATTTACTTTTTCAGCATTATTTCTGAAATGAAAAAATGAGCTGAGGGCAATCATCCAAGCAAACAAAATTTGGAGGAATTAGGGAGCAAGGGCAAGGGATTTACAGCAGCTCTTTTTTCTCAATACTTTCACTCCTTTCCTTTTTTCCCCCTGATTGTAGTCCATCTGTAATGCCTGAAAACTATCTTTTTGTGGATGTTTTATTAACAGGCACATTGTAATTATCTCACCTCTAAATTTCCCAAGTTGTACATCTATACAACTTGAAAGAAAATGACTGAGGAATCAGGAAAAACTGAAAAAAAAGATAAAACAGCTTTGGAGGTTCCTTTTTTTCAGTAGTCAGCTCACATACTATTTGTGAAGTTTCTCACAAAACTGACTGTTCTTTCACTTATTAAAATTATTTCCTTGTCCGGTGACTATTCATTATTGCTTACTGGAAAAAAAAAAGAAAAATCACTTACCCATCATCACTTGAAGAAAGAAGAAACAGAAAACCTTTCAATGGTTTTGTTGTTTGTGACTTGAAGACACCTCAGTTATTTCAACTTCAAAAACATTCTCTGACAGTCTCAGAAGATAACAGAGTTGAACTTTTGAAACTGGAAAGTAAGAAAGAAAGAAAGCATTAAAACCCTTCACAGACTCTAAATCAGTTGATGATAGAACTCAGACTGTGAGAGAACCTGGATCAATCATAGTCAGTGGCAGTAATCACTGCTGTAAGCAGCCTTGCTGCAAAGTGTTAACTTATAGTTTGAGAAAAAAAAAATTGACGCTATACCGTGTGATTGTTTTTCAGAAATTTTCCTTCATACTGTGCCTACACTACTCCAGATCTCTTATGTTCTGATTGGATGAATGAGTTTTGGGATGTGCGGAAAGATGACAAGACAGATGATTACAGGTTTGTGTACATGGGACCCAAGTTTTCCTGGACACCACTCCATGCTGATGTTCTGCGTTCTTACAGCTGGTCAGCCAATATTTGTGGGCAGAAGAAATGGATATTTTATCCTCCTGGTAAACTTTATTTTCATTTTCTTTTTCACATAGAAGAATCTGAATTGCCCCAGCCGGTGCCCAGATTTATAAGTAGGTTCTCTGCTCCCACCTGCAGGTTGTTTAAGCCCGCCATCAGTGGGGTGTCTCCCACAGAGTGCCATCCTCAACATTCCAGGGGAGACATTTCTTCTCTCTCCTTGCTCCTGTCTCCTGTTCCTCTTTTCTTTCTCTCCTCTTCTTGACGTGTAAATGTATCTTACCGTGTTTGACACAGTATAGCTGTAATCATGCTGATGTGTCATTAAACCGGAACACAAGCAAACATAACAAGAACATGAATTGCAAGAAGAACTTAATGAATATTTATATTGTTTGACTATAGAAGGAGCAGACAGTCAATATCTTTGTTGGTTAGGTTAAAGCTTCAACATCATGCCAAATTCACAGGCAAGGGTCGGAAGTTCCGAGAGACAAATTTCTGTTTTTGAGCGTGAGTCTTACCCTGGCAAAGAAGCTTTCAATCATTTGAGACGTGGCACGATGAAATCAGGCGCTTGTGAAACTGAGCCGACCGGAGAAATCACGTGTTTTTCAACAGTGAATGAATTTTTAACATATTTTTTTCTATTCACCAAACCCTTCTATATCAATCTAAAAATGCATTTCAGAGTGCAACTGACTGAAATAGAGTGAGTAAAGGCCCAAAAATTGTAATTTAGTGGCATGGCTTAACAAAGGTAAAGAAGGATTTACAAAAGTAATTGGCCATTTTCTCACTAAATTCAGCTGCAGCAACCAGTCACCCCCATTGTCTTTAATTGCCAATACCTCAACTTCTACTTAAGGTAGACCAATACTTTTTTCTTACACTAAAAGGGAAATGAATAATCTTCACAGGGATACCAATAACTCCATATGCTCAAAATTTGACGAGCGCCTGATTTCATCGTGTGGCATCTCATTTTATCATATCTGGGAAACACATTTGTTTGTGAGGGAATCCAATACCTCAACAATGAAGGTATGAAATCTCTTAATTTCTCCCCAAGGTGATGAGTCCTATCTGAAAGACAAGTTTGGCCAGCTAGTGTTTGACTTGCAAAGCGAGGATCTGAAAGACAGTGAGAGATACCCTCAAGCCACAGTAGCTGAGGACAAAGCCATCACTGTCATGCAGAACCCAGGGGAGATCATCTTTGTGCCCAGTGGTTGGCATCATCAAGTCATCAATATGGTATGGCTGCTATGAAATAATGTTATGTATTATTTACACATACTGATCATTTTCTTGCCATGTGTCTATATAATACGAGCGATCAAGGGGCGTGGCACTTATCTTATAGTCCAATAAAGTCGGAATTGGCAGGCATTTAAAATTTTAAAAAATTACACACATGGGCAACCATGAACAATTCTCAATAATTCAAGGAAATTCCTGTCTCCCTAACTTCATAAAATTTTGTTACAATCGCTCATTTAAATGAAGAAGAAAATGAATTTTTTTTCTCTTTATGCTACTTGTTCAAAGCTCCATTTGTCTGGCAAAAGGAAGTAATTTGAATTCCCATTGTTCTGTTTCTCCTTGTCTTAGATCTATGTGATAAAAAAATCCATATCTCATACTCTGCATGGACAGGAAGACACCATCTCCATCAACCACAACTGGATGAATGGCTGCAGTGCACATCTCAGCTGGCAGTTCCTCAAGAGTCAGCTGGCCGCTGTACAGAGAGAGATTGCTGATTGTAAAGACATGGAGGGCTGGCACACTCAGTGTCAGGTAGGGTTAAAGCTTGTCTGATTGAAATACTTTGTAATTGTGCACTTTGACATATCTGATTAAAATACTTTTTAATTTTGCACTTTCACATATCTTGTTGAAATACTTTTTAATTGTCACTTTGACATATCTGATTGAAATACTTTTTAATTTTTACACTTTCACATATCTTGTTGAAATACTTTTTAATTGTGCACTTTGACATATCTGGTTGAAATACTTTTAAATTTTGTACTTTCAAATGTGATTGAAATACTGTTGCACAATATTGAGTACAGTTCAACAACAATCCTATGTCCAGGTGAATCTGTACAAATTTCTAAGTAATTGATTGTTTAATTCTAAAGTGGCACACTTTCAAACTGTGAGATTGATCAGGAGAAGCATTCCTTGAAGTTGATTCTGCCAAGGCACTTTGAATATTTGATGTAGAAAGGCATGAATGAAAAATGAGTTCAGTTTTATGTGAGTCGTTTTCTTGTATAAAACTGTTTGCAGTGCTTCACAGTGTTACAGCAGTTAAATAGTACATGACCAATATCGTCAGCGTAGTTCATGAACGACAAAGATTTCAAGTCAGATGTGTAATATTTTCAGTAAAAAGAGGTGGCTTTCTAATTTTCAAGTTACACGTTTTGGAAATGTGTGTAAAAAACTAAATAATTTACACATATTTTGCCTGGAATCACTGCAGATATGTTCAACATTAAACATAATTTATTGTCAATTCATGAGGTAAAGCTGTGACTTCTTTGGTTTCAAGACTGATTTTTTTTTTGTTTGTCTTAATGGCATTTGTATAATATAATGTGAAATAAAAACATGTAATTGATGAAATACAGTGCAATCCAGTGATATCGATATCTCAGGGATCTATAAATGATGTCAGTATAAGGGGAAGTGGATGTAAGAGATAGGGATTACTTAGACAAGGGAAGTTAGTGGACTGATAGAAAAAGAATATGCAGTTATGTCCCTTAGACTTTTCTTTGTCCACAGTGACCCTTTGAATAGTTACTACATTTCATCCATTTATTTTTGAGAGTGGGGAGGGCAAGTGTGGAATGATATAGTAAACATTTAGGGAAAGTAGATTTAGAGTCAGGGTTTTTGCCTTCTATGTTTCCATTTTTGCAAACTTATCTATCAGTTGTTGTGCTAGCAGTATTGAAAACATAGCATTCTGTGGCCTTGACACACTTGAGTGAAGATTCCCGCACAATGAAATTGGTTTCTGTACATGCACAGCCCTCGTGCAAACTAACTACACAGGATCTTGTGCGTCCACCAATCTTATTACAGTTAGCATTTGCAATGTTAGACTTTGTAATTAGCAGTGATGATAATATTCCGCCAATTGGCGGAAATCCTTTTTTTTTCCTTCAGCCAGTTAGTTTCCTCTTTTTCCCCTCGATAACAGTAGGCATCGCGACCCATCCTGCCTCCCTTCCAGTATGCCCCCCAGCATTTGTTCAAAGGTTAAATCAAACTTCTTTTAAATAGTTTGATATCAAAATAAGACTTTCTTTAGATAGGCTTGCATTTGGGTTGGAGAGGGGTGGGGGCTGTTTTGTTACATGTTTTGAGGATGAAAAATTTTCCTCTTTTTTTGACAATTTTCTGTTATCATCACTGAATTAGTCCGGCTGGACACATGCTGTATGTAACAAAGCCTGCTGCAGTGCATAAAAGTGGTACTAGCTGGTGCAAATAAGTGAAAGGCATAGAAGATGAGCAATCATCTTTGTGTACCTTCACGATGAACTTTTAACAGTCAGGTGACTTTACAGTGAGTGTACCAAGAATATAAGGGACAAAAACAACTGGAAGACTGTTGATGTAAGAGGAACGACGGCAAAATAAATTCAATGTATTTTAAGGGATTTTACTTTTGGTAATGCAAAAGAGAAAAACTGGGACCCAACAAGAATGCCAATATAAGAGGAAGGTCTATATGAGATGTGACAAGATGAAGTCAAATTTTGAGCATATGGAGCTATTGGTATCACTGTGAAGATTATTCATTTCCCTTTCTGTTTATGAAAAAAGTATTGGTCTACCCTAAGTAGAAGTATTGGCAATTAAAGACAATGGGGGTGACCAGTTGCTGCAGCTGAATTAAGTGAGAAAATGGCCAATCACTTTTGTGATCTCTTCTTTACCTTTGTTAGGCCATGCCACTAAATTACAATTTTTGGGCCTTTTCTCGCTTTATTTCAGTCAGTTGAACTCTGAAATGCATTTTTAGATTGATATACATGTATTCAGGACAGAATTTTCTGTTTGAAACATCAACTTTCTAGGATACCATGGGCATCATCTGTCTGCCCCTGCACTCATTGACATTGATAAGAGTGGTAAGGTAGTTCTCCCCCTTTTGTTTCAAACTCCACTAGCCCCACTGACTTCAAGGACTGACTTTCTGCTAGATTTGGTGATGTCACTAATGAGCTCTCTTTTTCATTTTGCCTGAGTTTTGTTGAAAAAAACATTGATCATGAGGTCTGTCTCTTGGTTCTGTACAGCGAATGACCTCTGTATTTTGATGTCCTATTCCTTTCACTCTCCAGATGATCCTGAAGGCAGACAGTGGCATGGACTATATAGATTTTTACAACTTTATGTCAACCATTGCTAGTCACAGACTTACAGCACTGCAAATTTACTTGGACTTACTGTCTGTGGAGAAGAAAGAGAATCAAGAGAGGACGAGTGCAGGAACAGAGAATTCATTGAGTTCTGACTCTGGTGATGAAACAGCTTTGAATGATGATAGGGAGAATGCAGGTCACCCAAGGTTTGATCTTCAAGTGTGTGTTAATGATTCAGAAGACAAATTTTATTGTTTGTGTTTATATAGAAAGGAGGTGTTGACCTCAACAAATCGACCTCGTGACTGTGCAACACAAACTGCTTCTAGTCAGTCCAGCAAGAAAAGGGCAGATAGTGAGAGAGGCTGTGATAAGGACATTAAACTTCCAGCCACACAGTACCACGAACACCGTCAGTCCTGCCCACACTGGGCTCACTGTGGACCCAACTTGGCTCTGTTTGATCTCCACCGTGTCCTTGATATAGTGAAAGATATACAGGAACAGGAAGAGTTTATAGCTGTGATTGAGGATGAGGCAAATTGTGGTCGATTAGTTGGGCTTTCTCCACGAGCCTTAATAGATCAAATTGAATATTTTATCCTTTGAACGTCTTGGTGAAAATTTGCCTCAGAACTCTTGGTGAGGAATAGTCTTCTCAAAGTGAATTATGTAAAATAAACTCAGTTGAATAAAACTGATTGATTTGCACAGCTTGAAAGGTTTAACATTTAGAGACCTGAATAAGAGTGGAGAAATCTGATAGCGAAAATGTGTAGTTATCTGGTGATAGAAAATTCTTAATGCCATTGTTTCAGAATTAGCTCTGTCAATTTCAGTATGTCTAAACATTTCATATAGAATATCAGTAAGTCTTTAAATGTATGGTGGATGTAGAACTTTTAATGATCTGTGCATTTTAAAACTTGAAAGCTTTCCACCCTACGACTGGTTTTCCTAGCACCCCTGAGAAAATGTTAGATATCCATTCACAGTGCCCATGTTTTAGTGGGCTCGTGGTAACCAGTTTCTCTTCACCTGTTCATAGCAAACGAGAGAACACTGTCTTTGCCATTCATTTTCTGGCAGCATTTCCTGTAACTCCCCAGTTTTTGACTTGCAGTATTAGATCATCTTGCTATTTATTATGTTAGATCTAGTTTCTAGAAGTAGCTATAGAAAAGTTGCCATTATATGTTTTGTAATCAAAATTAAGAGTAGCTGAATATGATTGTGCACATACAAAATGCAAAGTTCTAACATAATTATACGAAACATACGAGGCTTACCTGAGTAAGATGAAGTCATGTTTCGGATTTTACCGAAAGAGTTGACTGGAACGAATATTCAGATGAGATAGGTTGCGCATGCCTAGTCACTTTTTAGCCGCGAAATGATCATTTATTTCTTACCTGTTTTCCATGTTTCCAGCCAACCATTTCAGGGAGGGCAAAAAAAATGGGTGGGATTTGAATATTCGTTCCGGTCAAATCTGAAACATGACTTCACCTTACTCAGGTAAGCCTCGTATGTTTCGTATAATTTTACCTCACCAGCTGACCTTCACGATTACTCAAATGAGATTTCAGAGGATAAATGATCATGAGTAATTCATACATGGATTTAAGCTGTTTTACTTACTTATTTAGTCTTGAAAAAAGTGTCAAGCAATGCCTGTCCCATATTTTTCGTGGGTTTCTTATAAATTTTGCAAAAACTGATTGCGATGCCCAGCCTCCAGCTTTCAGAACTTCATCAATTGGTATTTCTTTCTGACACGCAGCACTTGCACTTTCTATGCGTGAGCTGTGGGCCTTGAAAATATTTATGTCCACTCCAGCTCTACACATGACTTCTTTCAGTCTTCATGGAATAGTGTCCTTTGAAACAAACTGATTTGTAAGGCATTTGAAAACTAATAAGGAGTTTTTGCCCCTCGCGTCTTAATTTTTTTTTTTTTTGTTGACTTTAAATACTGCTCCATAACTTTGACAACACACAATTGTCCATTGTCTGGAAAAACAGGAATAGCAAAAGGTTCTATGTGTCTCTCTTTTCGGGTCTGTTTCAGCACATCCTGAACATGGAATAAGCATTTATCCTTTTTTTTTTAAAGACATATTCTGTAATGAAAGCTTTTGCAAAGTCTGACAACGCTGGCCAGTCAAAACTGCCAAAAGTATGACCAGTTTCAGTGTCAATTCTTTTAATGATAAATATTTTATAGTCGGCATTCCGCCCAAATATTCTAGGGCAATGTCAATATTCCATATATGCATATTTCATTGTATCATGGTAAGGCTGGTTCCAACTCAAAAACACCTTAAATGAATCTTTTTTATCAGTGGATGCTATCCAACAGTATAACCACCCTGGGTTTTTATATAATTAGAAATTGCAGATCTTGCAGTGCAAATGACACTGTATCCGACACCCTCATGAAACATCTCTGCGAGAAAATGTGCTACAGATGCTCAAATGGGATACATGTTTTTCTGCTCTGTGTACTTTTTCCACTTTTGTAAGTACACATTGTACATCTGTGTTGTTCCTTTCCTCCAGGATGATAACATAACACTGACTGTTCTGACTGAAAGATCTTGTCTTTTGAATCTTTCCCCAATATCTTACACACAAGTAAAGTCAACTTTTTGTGCAGACAATGGAGTTTCTCTGGATTGTGCGGTAAAGACAATAGCTTCTTTCTTGCTGCTAATCTTACCGGTGGTTTTGTCAGCATGTGCATTATTTTCGGATACCAAGCCTGACTCGGCCAATCTGGAACAACTATCACACCTTCTGCTTTGTTAATTTCTAATTTTTGAAGAACTCTAGAGGGAGATTTGAGGAAACATGTACAGATTTATATCATGCCAAATCAATGGAGAAAGCATCAATTGCCCTGCTTCAGGATCTGGTCTAAAAGAAAGATAATTTTCAAACTGCCTGCTTTCTCTCGATGCAAATAAGTCTACCTCAGGCTTACAATCCAATAAATCTAGTGCTTGTTTCAACATATCAGAGTTCACTTTCCATTCAGTGTCTTCATTGGTTATTCTTGACAGCTTCCACATTCAAATGACCAGGTATATGGGCAGCAGATATCCAGTTCTGATTTAACCTTGCAGAATTGCTATTTTTCATGACATACAAAATTACACAATTCTGAATGACTAGTGCCCATGTTATTTATGACATGACAGGCAGTAGTCTGGATTTTATTTCGTCTGGTAAAAAAAGCTTAGCTGTGCCCTCCTTCTCGTGGATAGTGTTTGTTGAGTGGTCCCCAACAAAGCTATCGTGTCTGCATTGCTTCGTAGAGTATCATTTATTATTTGAGTGACCTTGTTCAGGTTCACTTCTGCTTTTCGATTTTTTCCTTTCATCGCGTCCACAGCAAATTCATGAAGCTTTGCAGACGATTCTGTCGCAGATGTTGCTGCTTTCGCAACTAAATTTTGTATGTTTTCGAAACGTTCGATGCTCCTGCGACTTATTCTGCCGTGGCGATGTGTTTTTCGAACAATAATTTGTTTAGTTTAGGAGGGTTAATTATACACCAATTTTCGGCTGTTTTTAGACTTTCACATTTTTCTTTCAAGTCTGTCTCAGACGTGGTTTTACTGAACCTTGAGGATAATGAGTGCCAAATTTTCGTGCACAGCAGGGCCAAGTAAACACTCGCTCTCGGGCTGGTTTCCATCCTAGATCTAGATCTATATCCTCCAATTTTAGAATGGCTCTTTTCTCTCTCCTCTCCGGAGCAAGAAAGGTCAAGGGCATCCGTTAAATCTATGTCAGAAACTGAAACTGATTTGCGACTCCTAGATCTAGATCTTGATCTAGACTTAGACTTAGATCCAGATCTATCTCGAGATCTTGACTTCGTTTGACACCTAGTTTTACATTTCTTTTTCTTGTGTCGAGCAACATAGCTTGTTCTTTTCTTCTTTTTTCTAAATCTAGATCTTGATCTACATCTAGGTTCTAGATTTACCTTTCAACTTCCCGACATCCTGCTCCAAACTTCCCCATTAAGAAATCCAGTTTCTTTCCCAAACCACCTAGAACAATTTTACTACCATGCTTCCTAGAGCTGGCTGTTGTTTCATTTTCATATGAAATCGTAAGATCTGCCTGTCCTGCGTCAAAAAGTTCTAAACTTACAGTGGTATCCTCATCAGCCATGTCTGTACACCGGCCTAGTTAGGCTAGATCTACGTATTATACGGTCTTACCTTATGTCGTGAGAACACAAAACATAATCCGTATGAATCCACAACACCAACAGAAAATTTTAATCAATATGTTAAGTATCACAATGAAGATTAATTGGTTTCGCAATCAAGTTATACATTTTAAGATACACAATATCCTATGAAGAAATTTCACAAATCATTAACATTACGTAGGCCTAGGCTAGGGCTAAGATTTGCGGCGTGACCGGTAGCACAACCCAAAGTGACTAGGCGCAACCTATCTTATTTGAATAATCATGAAGGTCAGCTGGTGAGGTAAAATTATGGTTGTCTCTTTCTCGACTTTTCCTGTGAAGGGCATAGAGCATGCTAACCATCATACAGTCGATCTCTAGCTTCAGACACAACCACGAAAGTCCTTCCATGTCATCAAAATATTGTTCCAACTTAATCACAAAACGTTAATTTGTCACCGAGTTTGGAAAAATAAAGATCTTCAGAAGGCGTTATATCTCTTCTTTCGATTTTGAACACTCGCAAAACGCGACAAGGTGACTGTCATCGGAAAGGGGTTGTGGGTGTGATGGGGACATTTATGGCGACTTGCAGCGACTGTACCAGTCTCGCGATAGAGGCGACTTGCGGTGACTGTGTCAGGTTAAGGGGGGGGGGGGGGATTTGCGTCCCGAAATGTGGATTTTTTCCCCAAAAATGCGATTTTGAGCTTTTGTTTTCTTTTTAAAGTACTGCTTTTTCTGCGTGTAAAAATGGTATCAAATAGTTGCTAAGTCCATTCTAACGTGTTTGACCAATGGTCATTCAACGGTAGACCTAGCGTATTGTCAGTCAGGATTTGGCTCCAC
>JBCAUA010774835.1:0-14876 GCA_038406235.1 Peronia verruculata
TCCAGACTCTTTGCACACTATATTGATTTTGAATACGGTGGATATTCTAGTTCGCATTTTAGCCAGGTAAAAGTAGTTTGAACGCATATAAAATTTGACCTCTTCCAAATATTAAAAAACCCATTACTTCAATAAAAACTGCAGCCTTTTAGCTTTTTTTTTTTTTTTTTGAGTACTTACCAATTGCCATCTGCTTTTGTGAAGATGGAGTTATAACTCAAAAAAGAAACACACCCCCTTATTTGAATGCTTGTGACAAACTGCAAACAAGGGGGAATTACTCATGAAGATGACACTTCCAAAGAATTACGTGTATATACCCATTTTTCTTAACCCCAAGTGATATCAATTCAAGAAATGCAGATGTTGAAAAATCCCCCCAAAAAATGTTCATAATAACGGTTTTGACAATCCACAATTTTGCAATTTTGATGAAAAGTCTGACTTTGGACAAGCCTATTTTTTTTCTCAAAAATTATTTTGTAAAACTCTTTACATCATCTGAAAGAGCATCTTTCTAGCTTTCATTTGAGCTATAACAAGTTAACTTTGTTATGAAAATTAATAGTTTTATGACCGAAATAACAACCCCACCCCCTTATTTATAAAAACGCTAAATACACATAAACAAAGGGCGACAATTATATGAAGATGACACTTTCAAAGTGGCTAACATCCATTTTCTTACACCTTGATGGTCGACCTTTCAGAAAATATGAGTGTACAAAAATCCCAAGGGGGGGGGGGAGGGAGGGTTTTCTACCGCTAGCCCATGGACTATTATTTTGAGTAATCAAGTGTATTAAAAAAAACATTGTCTAATACTTCCATCTCGATCTTGTTTAAGGGTCACGTTACGTCATATCCAGTGCGACCTTGAGGCGTGGGGTCAAAAAGCAGAAGAGGATTGCAGTAAGGCCACACTCGGCTTGAAGCGGAAGTTGCACTGTACTCTCATACCAAAGCAGTGCGTGACGAGCCAAAGCAACAGTATAGCAGAAGTTTGCGCACCGCAGTTCTTGGCATCGGCTGCTACAAATAGTTACCACTGGATTTTCCCGCATTTGATCTCAGTTGCTTTATTTGTGAATCTACTATGCTTTGTTTATACAAAGTAATTACTGTTAGAAGACCTGAATCAGTTTCGTGTTCAGGATCTAAACCCTTGTCAGAGACAAAGCAAAGTGTAATGTAGTCATATAGACATACTACTGCATTATCTGGCTATGAATGTTATAGACTTCCTCTGAAATTCTGAAGTGCAATGCAATCAGAGTGACCGCTCTTCCTCATATAGTGGCTAGGCAGTATTACAGGCTATTCTGAGGCTTACATCTGTGGTAGAATTCAGGATTTCCGGAAAAACCCAACGCGGAAGTACGCCAGGTGTTTTCCCACGTCATTAAATCATTTACACTACTCACAGCTACTGTTAGTTGGAAGACATCTAGGTTCAATAGGCTCCAATATCGAACCACCGTAACAGGGTCAATCCAAAAAGCGAGGCAAATTTATGGCCAATGTAATGCCAAGGACATAGGAAAATGGAATTTTCCGGGATAATGGTAATATCTATAATAATGTGAGCGTGCATACAACGAGGAACAGGTTATTGCCTGCACACGAAGGCAATATTTTGACAAAGCAGTGTTCTCTTCGCTGAACTGAAATATACGTGAATGGCGACCGCTCAGTGAATGACCGTCTTTTTGTTAACATTAAATCTGTTTTCGTAACTTCAAATGTATGCGTTATGTAGACAGCATTTATAGATTAAAAACACAGGATTTGTTATTATAGGGCAGAATAAGTTGTCTATCTAAAAACAAGGTTCGAAAAATAAAATCGTTTCATTAGGGGGGAAAAAAATACAATGTACATGTACTTTTAAATTTGAAAACGGGATTGACTTACATCATTAAATAAAATTAGACGGAGTTTAACTGCAGCGGATTAGAAACAGGCCACCGTGTTTGTGCAGTTAAACATTGTTCATTTGGGTTACTGTCAGGTCACTAAAGATAAGAGATAATGAACCGCTCGTTTTGGTGGCATCGCCATAGCTCATTCATTCGTATGGGTGAGTGAAAGTTTAAAAGAAAATGAGGAGAGACAGGAAACTGGCACCAAAGCGGTTATTACTCGCTCTATAGGATGTGGTGAATTGTGGTTCCAAGCGGGCTCCATGATGGAATCATTTCTACATTAAGAATGCTCGGGACGTTATTCTATGTGTTCACAATCTAAATCCCTTCATGTCCCCCCCCCCCCTCCTTTCAGCGCAACAGAACAACAAACAAGCAAGCAAGCAAACACGCGACAACAGCAAACATTCAGCAATCAACAAGCACAATAACACTTAACAGTAATATCAACAACGAAGAACGACAGGCCGACCGGCTCCATTATCACCACTATGTGAGGATAACCAACAGCCAAGAAGAACCCTTATTCTCAAACAATCAACGTTACCAAAAACAACAATCATGTTTGACGCCACATTTGTCTTGCCACAAATTTATCCAAGAGGAGGGAAATGGCAGCCTTAGCTTACGTTTACCCTTTCATACCAAAGATGTTATAGGCACTTCTGTAACACTGTAGCGGATGTATTATACATGCTGTACCCTTGACATATGCTACGCCAGAGCACACAGATTACATAAAATATATGCCTGGTTACTTCAGTTGACTGCATGCAGATGTGAAGATCAATGATGATTTTGCTCCCACCAATAGTAATACTGCATTTAATTTGAAGTTTTCCGTACCGAAAGTTGATTTACAAAATCTTCTCTTTCCATCAGCTTTATCTAGGCGTGTTGCGTAATTCTGGTGTGAGGGTAAAGCCTGAAGAAGTATTGATCCTCATTTTTGTATAGAAATGGGTTTATATGTACCACACTTATTATAAGCTGAGGTGGGAGGTGACAACATCGTGCCGACAGATAGCGGCAATTTTAAATTCACTAGTTAGTAGAAGGGATCTACCGATGTGTGAGGAAAGCAGTGGTATGTAAAATACATTGTGACAACTGTCACCAAACTATGCTTGAAATGTATTCCATACACACGAATTATCATTCTTGTCACCGTCTTCGTCATCAACATTAATTTTATGTTCATTATCGTGTAATATTATGCTTATGTTAAGGTTAACGTTCGCCGAGAGTGTTTGCACCATAAGCGAAGAGTATTATTATGTGACTTTGTTTTGTATATCATTATCTTAATGACATTATGCACACAGAAGTGTCTTTTGCAGTCTGTGGTCTTACATAATACGCGTGGATATGCGTATTTAGTACATGTATTTACCTGTCAAATGGTTGTCAGTTTCAGAAAGTTGCCGAAAGTTTTTTTTTGTGTGTATTACTGTAAGTGCTTCTATCAATTTTCCTGTATTTATTATTTATATTGTGAATATGTGGAATTTTGTGTGATGAATATGATTGGTTGTTGTTCAAATCTCTCGACGAGCACGACTTACAAACAAAATGTCTTGACAGGCAAGTGAGGGATACTACAAACAGGTGCCAAAATATCTCAGGTAGATCGACATGAATAGTTAAGACAGATCCATACACAGAAAGACAAACATCGACGCAAACAAATACACGTACATGTACAAAATCAAGCAGAGACGAAGAACAAATACGTAGGGAAGGGGCGCAGGCAGAATTTTAAATCCTATCTTTTTTTTTTTATTTATCATCTTACACCTTATTTATCCATCTACCAGGTTTATTTTACTCTAAAATTGCATTTTCTGTCCTGTCTGAATTATTCCTTTACCTACAATTGCTTGCATTTCGCACATACTTCACTTGATTCACTCACCCATTCACCTCTCTAAATTACCCACCCACACATCTCTCTATTTATCCACTTTACACACATTTACCTGATTACCCACATTCATCTCTCAAGTACCCGCTTTACGTACACTTACCTCTCTAGGAGCCCGTTTTACACACATTCACCTCAGTCATTACCCACTTTACACATATTCCTTCGCTCATTACCCACTTTACACATATTCAACTCTAGCTACCCACTTTACACATCGTGACCTCTCTAGCTACCCACTTTACACATCGTGACCTCTCTAGCTACCCACTTTACGCATCTTGACCTCTCTAGCTACCCACTTTACACATCGTGACCTCTCTAGCTATCCACTTTACGCATCATAGCCTCTCTAGCTACACACTTTACAGCAACATATCTTGGCTTCTCCAGCTACCCACTTTACACATTTTGACTTCTCTAGTTACTCACTTTACAGTTACACTAGATACAGATCTTGACTTCTCTAGATACCCACATTACACACACCACCTCTCACCACTTCACTGTTCTGGATTTATTGTTCTCTCGTTACCCAGTTAAAAGATCCACTTTTTCTGTGGGTCAACTTTGCCTTCAAAATACAATCTCTTCTAACCTATTCACCCATCAACTTTCCTCACCCAAAGAACCATTTCCTTTTCAGTCTGTCAATGCAGATCCCATCCTATTACATGTATTTCTTTTTGTCAGGCAATATAATTCAAAATCGCAGAAATGAGTTTTCCTTCTTTCACTGGGATGTTTGCACGCCTCATATGTCTGACAAAGAGAAATATTGGCTCATTCACCTTATTATAAGGTCAGTATCTCTGCCGGACTGTAGATTTTCAACTGAAGAGACAGATATAAAGAGAGAGAAAAACTTCAAAAAGATATTATCGGCACATTCTAAACAAACGGGCATTGTTGGTCTCCGTTAAGAATTACTCAGTTTACAAGCTCTACATGTTTATTGTACATCGTTTATACATACATAGTTAGTTAGACAATAACTGTACAAAAGGAAATATTACTTGTATGTCATGAAACATAGTTAGTGAACATTAAAGAGAGCTAAAAAAAAAAAAAAACAACTCAAGAAATGATCTAAATAAATATGTGTTCAAAAATGAAAAACATGTTAGAAACATTTCAAGGTTGTAAAAAAAAAAAAACGAGATAAAATTGCTGACAAACGCAAGTTAAATTTGAACATCATTACAGTAAAAAAAAAATGTATCTCTAGAAAATACTGACATTCAGCTGGATCTTTCACAGGACCGAGAGAATTATATGAAATTCAGAAGTGTTTATATTGTGTGCGAAAACTTACCATAACATTCAAATTTAATTTAATTCAAACTTAGATCTAACTTGGTTTTGAAAAAAAAAAAAATAATAATTATAATTTTAAAAAAAAAAATACATGTAACTGTTAAAAAGTTTCTGGTCAAAATAAATCTAAAAATAGATCTTTAGTTAGGCCATTTGGTAGACAAGCTATACTTCATCTTTGTTGGTACCTAAAACAAAGAAATGCAATGAAAATGAAATGATTCAAGTGGCAGAAAAAAAATTCAAAACAGCTGCACGATTTCCCACGGTGACTCAGATTGTAATTTAAGATCTGATCTGCGATAAACATGATCTATTGAGTATTTCGGCATCTATAATTAAGTTTAGCCTAACAATACAGTACATGTATATATTGGTAAAAATCAAATCATTTCTGTTGGCCAATACATCTTGTCCAGCTCCAGATAAAAAAAAAAAAGGGAACACTTTCCCCAACATATGAGTGTTAAAACTGTTAAAAACATGCATTGAGTTAAACGTGAGGAAAAATATCTAAATCATTAGAAATACATTCTCTCCACCAGCATATGTGCGTAACGGAAAAATACATGGCAAAATGTCATTACAGAAAAACAAACCATTTGTAGCAGATGATGTAGTGATATGATGAGTTGGCACTCAGACAGAGGGATGCAAAGTACCGATCAATTTTGTGCTACACTTTACCAACTGTAAGTCCAATCAAGTAAGCTGTTACTGGCATTCAAGTCTGACCTGTACTCTTTTAAACTTAGGCTGGCCTTTTTTCCTAAGTGGCTTAAAATTATTACGTCTACTGTCGTGGCTTAGAAAATACAAGGATACTCTATTGTATGTATCATTTCTGCATCATACATGTGCACAGTATTCTTGACATTAACAACCATCTCTCAGTATCAGTCTGATGCCTTGTCCCCATATCCTGGCAGCAGAATGCTTGATTTCATTATTACAAACCCTCCCACTTACAATTCACTGCAGGGCTCTGAAGTGATTCCATCCTGTCATAAAAAAAATAAATTCAAAAAAATGGGGAGGGGGGGGGGAAGCTGAAAATAAATTGGGTTTTTGCTCAAAATATTCAATTTTGGGTTACTGCTTTCTTTTAAAGGTACGGTCTCTGCTGAATATAAAAATTGTATCAAAATAAAAAAAAGTTATGTCCATTTTAAGGTGTTGGGAGGGCGGTCAAGCAAAGGTTGACCTTCCCCTCTGCCATCCCCAGGCTCTTGTTCATTTGGGGCTCTATATTCAGTGATAGATCATCACTATTTTTGCCAGATCAGGGCAAATTGCGTAGAGGAGACTTGATTATGAATCGATCTCCTTCATCAATATCGGGAGTGCCATGGGTGGACACTGACTGACCATCTGAGGAGCTGACCACACTGAATATCAGTGAAAATATTCACCTGGGCCTCTGAAATAGATTTCTCACAGTCTTATGAGGGTGAAATATGCCATGTTTCTGCTTTTTTGAGAGTGTAATAATGGCTTACCGGAAGGGTAAAAACGCTCTTGGTTTTGACCAAGGAAAAATGCATGATGGCCATATATACCCATAGACCCTAAAATGACTCCACCGAAGCCCTTCTGCTGATGGGGGTAGGGAAGCAAAAATGGAGGAAAAATGGGAGTGGGGGTACAGGAGAAGGCAAATAAAGGGATAGAAATCATGGAAAGAGGTCTAATAGGTGAAACAAAGATGCTTTGGGGTTGAAAGTCTGATCAAGCTCTTCATGCTTTTTTTTTTTAGCGAAAAAAACTTTAAATGCGTTTTTCTCAAAATGCTTTTTTTTTTTTCAGCACAAATATGCTATCCTATATTTATGGAGCATGAATATAGAACAAAACAATATGTAAATTTCGTCGGAAGGGATTTTTTCATATCATTGTAAGTTTTGAGAAATTTGAGATTTTGAGGTCAAATTTTTAAAAAATCGTTGACCTTTTCACATACCCAATTTGTGGAAAAAAAAACTAAGCACTTTATCAAAAATCTGTTCTGACAAATTTAGTCAAATATGGAATGGTAAAATATGTACACAAAGTTACAAGCACATCAGTTGGTAAAGTTCAGAGCTTATAGAAGGTTAAGTTACACAATATCGCATAGCAAAATCCAAGATGGCGGCTGTTGTCATGGCAACCATGAGTGATTTCAAATTTTTTTCGATTGTTTCCCTCTCATCTGACCATGCCGAATTTGATGGTAATTGTTAAAATCATCTCCCCCCAGTGGTTTTCAAAATGCCCCCCCCCCATTAAGGAGATATCTTTCTTTCCATGAAATAAAATGCGAGTAAATCCTGTATCAACGATGTTCAATTACAACCTCCCATAAGCATGGACAGGTAAACTCTGATAGCTACATGACAATCGATTCTTACATTTATTCTACATTTCTCAACCACTGCAAGAGTCTTTTTCTCTACTACTTCTCATAGGCCTGGATAAAAACTCTGTCAGGTGAAAATCACAGGAGCCCAATCCAATTCCAATTCAATGACAGTCTGGGATGATTTACCAAAAGAAGAGGTTCATAAATCTTTGAAAAGTGCAAGCATTGCTTCTGCTCATCTTACCAAATATCTTGTGGCTTCACATACCCCAGATGCCATAACTTAGCAGAATTAATTAACTATATAAAAAAAGGTCCACCATGAAAGTGACAGGGATGTCAATCTGTCTCCATGAAAAAGTAGGAAAAGTTCCTGGCAAACTCTTTAGCAGCACATAAAACTGAAGTATGTTAATGGTGAATAACATCAGATTTGGGACCAAAAGAGAAATCACTAAAATCACTAAAGTAGGAAATTTGACATCCCTGAAGTGAGAAATGATTATTCTAAAAGAAGGGTCAAACAAATATTCCACTTTGTTACTGAAAAGATCTAGATTTACACTATGCCAACTTTCTGACAAATGTTATATATGGTGGAGAATAATGTAAACCAGAAAAATGCAAACTCACTTCTATAAATAGTACAAGCAACAGCACATCGTAAATTCACATCTTAATCCATTGCACCCCTTTACATTCCAACATTTCCTGAAAAAAACAATTCAGATTTTCACTGTACTGACTTTCAGTTCTCAAAATAAATTTAGACCCTGGCATTTTTTTTTCCAGCAAATATATACTTGTAGATGTATTGTTAAAACATATATAGTAGTATGGACATAACACACAGGAACAAATATAGTATGAATGGTATAGCAAAATAATTCATCCAATTATTTGGTGCGTATATAGTAGGGCCATCATTCAAATTCAACATTCAATAAATTTCAACTGTTCTTATGTCAGCAAGACTATCAAGTATCATTTGAGTTATTTGTTGTATGTCTGCAGGCCATCGTTCAGTATTCAACATACAACAAGCCCAACTAATTGATGGAAAGGAGCTATCATTCAGAATTCAACATTCCATTGTATGTCAATAAGGCCATCATTTAACATTCAACACTAAATAAGCCCATTGTTTTTCAGAGTCAATACGGCCATCATTCAGAATTTAACATTCAACATACCCATAGTATGTATGCAGAAGGACAATCATTTAACATTCAATACTCGATAAGCCCACTGTTTTTGTATGTCCGTAGGGCGATCACTGAGAATTCAACATTCAACAAACCTATACAATCCTTTGTTATATGTCCAAAAACCATCATTAAAAATTCAACATTCAATACATCTAATCATTTGCTATATCAATAGGGTTATTATTAAGAATACAACATTCAACACGTCCAAGTGGCTACTACCTACTAAATGTAATTTCATTCAATGTCAGTAACATTAATGGCCAAGGAATGTGTTCTACTTAAAGCTCTTTCATATGTATCTTTTGTAACCTTCCCTTAAAATGAACAAAAAATTTTATGAACAAAAAATCTGCTGGAGTTGAAATATCTCCTTCTCAGCAATGATCAAACTGGACAATCTGGTCACATGTAAATAAAGGTATGCAGAATGGAATTGTCTATTTTTGCGACTGGGTTTATCTTGAGCGCTCATCACCCGCTTGTTGGACCTACATGTTAGCATTAGGGTGGACTTGTGCTGGTTGAGGATCCCAGCAGGTTAAGCCAGTGAGGTTGGTCTAGATCATTTTAATCATTAGGAAGAAAAAGAACTGGCGTGTAGGGGAGAGGATTTTCTTTGTTTGCTGACACATAGGACAGCGGTCGTGATTTTTCCATTATCGTGAGTGAAGTACTGAGACTAGTCGTGTAAATAAATTTGGACATGCAGAATTCTCCAAACAATACGCTTTGACAGAGTGAAAACATTTAAGACCTAATGACACACAAATTTTCAGGAAAGCTTGCCAAAAATCTTGCTGCATTTCAGAGAAGCAAGAGAAAACTGACAGGAAAATGGAAATATTTTTAAAGGAATAAAAAGCAAGAAAAAAAAAAGGGGGGGGGGGAGTTTACCTCATTAACAGTTCTTGTAATTTCACACACATGCAGTATCTACATTGATATATGGGAGAGGTTTGATGAAATAAAATTGACTATATTGTGCAGGTAATTTCTTAATACACAAACAATTATACTGTGTTGTGCAGGTCTGAAAAGAGTTAATATTGCCTTTCCCAGGAGTATGAATATGAAATGATGAAGAGGGACATAATTATAATTGAAACTAAATTTTCATTGTCTGGCCAGTGTGAGGTATGGCTGATTATGGAAACAATAGGACCAGCAGTAAAGGAACAAGTCAATGGAGAGGATGAATCAGAGCAAACATTAAACACCTATGATGCTAAACTCATCAATGATAGTGGTGGTTCCATTCTCAAGTTAGTGGCACCATTCGTGGGTATGTGTACTCTCCAAAATTTCCAGATTGTGTATGTCTAAAGGCCTACACAGCTCCATTTGGAATTTTTAAATTTTGAATTAACTCAGGATACCACCGCCGCTACCAATCATTGTGTGTCATCCACACCTATGTTTCCACTGCTGAGCTCAGGGTAATGGGATATCGAGTTCAAGGTGAGATGTGCTGTGCATCAAAAGACAATACACTGTATGTATTAAGTACATGAATAGAGAATTAATTTTTTGTAACAGTACACATACATAATAAAACATATGCATCCAAATTTTACAAAATTAATCATTCAACAGTCTGAAAATTTTAAGCTTATTGTATCTTGCATCAAATCATTGATATACATGTATGATGTTCATAATGGATACACAAAAAAGCTATCTCTCATTGAGGAAAGAACAACAAATGCATGCATAACAAATATGCGTGATGTCCATCTTTGAAACCAAAATCTGATTTATCTTTCACTACTGACTTGAAATTAGTAAACAAAAAGGTTTATCTTGGTTGCTGACTAAACGCCAGTGATATTACAGGCTTGATTGGGGGGAGGAGTTGAAAAGGCACAAAGAGTAAGTGATGGAAACTTTCTAAGTGTAATTCAAGTGTCCTCTGTTAACTCTATATCTTAGCAGTCTGACTTGCTGGTCCATCAAAAATCTACCAGCACATTAAAATGTAGTAGTAATAAAAAGGACATTGAGACACCCTGGTACATAAATATATATATATTGTCCCTGTAAGTCTCTAAACACATGAGTCCTGAAAATAAGGTCATGGCGTTTTTGGTTTTATTTAACTAGAATGGGTTTCCAACACTTCCTCTATAAATATCAGACCCATGGAACCAATGAAAGCCACACGTTTTGTCACGTGGGCTAAATGCACAATTCACAAGTTCACGTCGATTTATTAAGTTTTTTGTTTCTCCTGTAAAATTCGCCTCTGCGGACTCCGGTGTTTAGAGACTTACAGGGATGATATTATATATTCCTGCAGTGACCAGGGCAAACTTGATGGAAGTTGAATTTATAAAAAACAAATATTTAAAAAAAAAAATAATAATTTTAAAAAATACGAAATAAAAAGGAGTGGCAAAAAAAAATATCAATTTTGAGTATAACTGAGCAACAGATGAAAAGACATTGTTGGCAAGAAGATAGACGGTCATGTCAAACAACTACAAGGAGCTACCATATTGCAACTAACTTTATATTTATACAATGCAATGAAACAGACAAAACCAGGTGAAATCTTTTCCAGGTCATCTTTATGTTACAAGATGGGTATGATACAAGCACAAGAAGTGAGGAATGCTCCTTGAGTTAGGGCTTCTGGCCAGACAAAGTGTAATATTAGGGTATTATGACACTGACATATCCACAGGAAATAGTGTATTATATAGGCAAGCTACTGGTGATCATAACAACTAAGATATCCGTCCACTAAACATTCATCTTTGTTATCGTCATTACTTAGTTCATATGGTAAATCACCCACCACATTTAATTCTGTCTATACAACTATGACAAAATGACTGAAATAATGACATAGTATACGATATATGAATGTGCGCACTGTAAACTCATAACCTTAGGGACCCACTGTTCCACTGCAGTATTTACTTGTTCACCTGTCGTATTTATATACACAAGTTGCACGTAACCTGGGTCACAATTGACAATCAGATAATCACGCAGTAATTCCTACTAAAAAATGAAGCTCTTTTAATCATACCATTTACACAACGATAAACCGTGAAACCCTTGTTTGTAACTGTTCTAGAATGGAACTAAAAAAAAAAAAATTACACATACATCTAGCTCTGTATAGTCCAGCAGCTGATATCTGAAGAAGGAGAGATATACATGTATTTAGATCCAGTGTAAAACTAGGTACCACACATAAAAAATCTATAAATGCTGCAGAAAGGAAAAAAAAAAAAAAGGGATGATGTAATGGTATAACCTTTCAAAAAAGTGTACAATCATATGAATAGAAAAAAACAACAACAAAAAACAAACCACTGTTTTACTGTTTACAATATCTCATGGACACAACTTAAATAGAATGGCTTGCACAGCATTTGATGTCCAGAATCTCTGATCTTTGTAAATGGTTCTTTTACTGAACTGTTAGGTGTAAAAGCCTTGTTCCATATCAGATATACAGATGCTGAAACCTGAGGAAATGTCATGAGATAACTGATAATTTTTCCCCATTTCTGTTGCTGAGTTTTTTTGGTTTTTTTCGTTTCTAGATTTTTCCACTAACCATTTTTCACAGCTTAAGCCAATGATCATTTCTCAGTTTATTTCACCATGTAAATCTGGCAGGATTGCATTTGTATGTTGGGACAAACTATACTTACTTGTATTTGGATAAAAACAAACTGTGAGAGAACTAAAGTGGCCTTTCAACATACACAATGTACTTCTGTGGAAATGTTGGTACTTAAATAGAAATCATGGCACTGCTGATCTATAAGTAAAAGCAGATGAAGCAACCAAAGCATATTTTGCAAAATTGTTCATATTTTCGTGAGCCTTTTTTATATAAAAAATACTGTACCTTATTATTTACTTCAGTTCAGAATCTCAGATAAAAACTATGATTAAAAAAGTTTGAGCTCAAAACAAGATCAGGTATGTAAAATTGCACACTTTTCCCATTCAAAGTCTGACTAAACGTGCAAATATCAAACAAAATACACTTTATCCCTGTTGTGCATGGTGTTAAAATATGGTTGCAAAATACAAGTACACGTATAACAGTTAAGTTTGGGCACAGATAAAAGACAACCAATGACTATAGCAAAATTGTGCCTTTCCCTGCACGCAACTGGCCAAAATTGATAAACAAAATTACAACCGATTCAGGCATTTCTAAAGGAATAAAAACAACCAGACTGACAATTTTGAAAGAAGAAAAAAAAAAAAAAAAAGACCAAGTTAACAATAGAAATGAAAGATAAAAACATTTAATGCACATTGCATATGAAGCTTTTTTCTTTTTTTTCTTTGTTTTGCCACTGGAAATACTCTTCGGTGAAAGTTGAGCCAACTAATGAATTTATGGGAGATGAGAGATTATGTCTCAGATTTTGTGTCCAAATGACAGTTGAATTTTGTATTTTAGCATCAGACTATTACTGTAATTGCTGCCTAGTGCTATTTTGATTGATGTAAGAGTTTAAACTTACTGTCAGTTTCAGTCAACTACTGATGTAGTGGTATGAATATCTTGTATCACAGAACATATTCAGTGTTTGAGTGTGCTTGCACCTGCACTAGGCATGCCTTGCTTCACTATATGCAGTAAGAGCTCCACTAAGCTTGAGCTGTTGAGTGCCTTAGACACAGTGCACACACATAGTTCAAACAAGCCCATTATAACTTTCAAATTGATACTTGTCACCCATAAAATCTTAAATGAGTGTACTCATTGCATCAACATGTGTTCTTTCCCACCACAGTCATAAAAACTCAAATACATTTTGCTCACATAAGTGTTTTGTCTAATTATAGTGGCAAAACAGACTTTCAATGTTAGAATTAAGACATTAAAACAAACGTTGAACAAGACACAGTTTAAGTGTTGAAACAAAAAGATGCTAAAATATCTGACTGTAAGTAGAGACAAATGAATTACACTCTGAAAAGGCTGATGTGCAGTGCAGACCCACGACATGTACTTTTCTTTCATTCATGGTGAGATGAGCCATTTGTACATGTATAAATTAACATGGAAGCTGATACCCTGCAAATGTTAGTAACAGCGACAGCAGGCAAGAGCAGGAATTGGTTGGGAAAAGAGTTGGCAACTGGTTTGAGATATCGGCAACTATGGACAGATAAAGCAGAATGCAAAGCAGAAAAAATAGACAATCTAGCACCAAGGAAAGTCACTGGAGGAAATGAACTGCTGACAATATAAACATGTACATGTACTTAAAGATACATTACAAAGAAAGAGATTAGTGAGGCTTTGCCATGTGACAAAAGAGAATTAATAGACGAATACAGTACTAACAGATGGAAAAGGAAGCAAATATTTATTGAAGATATTAAAAACGAGACAAAACATGAAGTGAAAATCTAAAGATATGACGACTAGCTTGCAATAAGAATCTGTGTAAAGCAACATAGGAGCACAGACATACAAAAGCAGGCATTGGGTTCCCATACAATGTGAAAGTTATCCAAACTAGAACCAAGAGAATTGCTAGCACAAGACCAGTTAAGCAAATAGCCCATATCACCCACGTTGTGAAAACCAAAGCACAAAGCTGGTGCTGGAGACAAAATCAATGAAAGCATACAACATCACCCAGTTTGCCAGAGGCTATTTCAGCTGGCTTGTATTCTAAAAAGAAGAGCAAAGTCTAATCCAAAACTACTACTAGCATAAAAATTTAATATCTCATAAGCATAAAGGTGGTGAAAAACTCATATGGTACAATAAGGTAGAAAAGCTGCATGAATTAATGGGAATTGCAGAACACATTGAACACAGCCATACAGTAGAAAGCAACCTCATACACTCACTAAGGCTCATGCGACCACAGAAGACAATTTTAACTGATGGACAAAATAATTTGAGCCATTTCAATATTTCAAACCTTACTGAGAGAAAAACAACAGGGAAGTTTGAATTTAACACAGTCTAGTCTTTTTTGGTCTCATGGAAGAAGAACTTTGATCATCCACAGACCTGGAGAGGAATCTGACACTGTCTAACCAGAAAACCATGGGACAAATATGTGAGACAGTCAAGCAGTAATTATGCTTAACCGACGTCGCACTAACCTGTAAGCAAACAAAGTTAGTGTTACCACTGAAATCCCTCAGTGAAGAACATA
>JBCAUA010774946.1:0-14876 GCA_038406235.1 Peronia verruculata
TCTATCTATCTATCTATCTATCTATCTATCTATCTATCTATCTATCTATCTATCTATCTATCTATCTATCTATCCCATCCATTACCTTGTAATTATTATTTTTGTTTTTCAGATAACCATCTTGTTATCTTAATTTTCAACAATTTAAGTTAGTAGTTATACAAGTTGAGCCAAAAGTAGGCTAAGAATTGTTTAAGTATTAGTGTCGTGCTTTAGGTCAAAATTAGCCAAACCATTCCTCTTAACCAATCCAAAAACATTTTAAATATTTACAAGAATCATCTTTTTTAAATGTGAGTAAAGTATCAGACTTATTTTATTTCAACCAAAGAGTTGTTTTTTTTTTGCGACCTTTGTTATAGTTATGAAATTAAATGCAATATTTCACTAAATGTAAAGTTGCCTAACTGCAAAGTGTTAGTCTAGATTACTAGCTATGTATGATTATTTATGGTAACATCTTTGTTCATTATAAGAATTAAAGGTTTGAAGGATTTTTTTTTTTCGTTTGTTTATTTTATCTTGAGTACCACAGTGCCTCTATTGGGTTATAAGTAGTTGCATGTTCCTCTACTGACTATAACATAAACATAAACAATGAGTAGACAAACATTGAACATAAGATAAATCTTTGAAATGAGAGGTAAGATATAGATGCATATCAGAAAACTATGTAGGGACTGCCAAAATGACATGAACTCACAGATGTATCTCAGAACAGATCTAAAAACCCAAACTCACCTAGATGTGCAACTGGCTGTAGCAGTTATTGGATAGCTGGAAGTCCAAGCAGATTTCTCAGGGCAGGTCCAACCGACAGTGACAGGTGCAGTGAAGGGTTGGGTATACTGTCCTAGTGCTGTGTCCTTTTCCAAGGGTGCAGTGAGCAGTTGAGTGTAAGGTCCTGTTACATTTGTGATATCTACCTTGATAGAGTCTGTTACAGGTTGGAAGAACTGTACTGTGTTTCTCTTTGTATCGCAGATGGCTGGTGATGTGTGGGGTCGGGTATGCTGTCCTGTCATAGTGTTACTTTCAACCATGGCAGAATCTGTGAAGTTTTGCAGGTGACTTCCTCCTACCATATTTTTGTCTTGTAAGGCAGGGGCAGTCATGGTCTGATTGCAGTTGTCTGAGAGAATGTTTCTACCGCCATGAACAGAGGCAACGGCGGGCTGTAGATACGATCGTGTTGTAAGCTTATAGTCCATCATGTCAGGAGTTGTCATGGTCTGGCTGGACAGTAGTGGTACTGTATCTTCTGCTAAATGACCATTGTCAACGTGCTGTTGCACAAACGGTACCGTCGACCCTGTGTTTGGCAGACTGAAGTCTGACTGCAATAGACCGGGAATTGAATTGTCCTGCATGGACATCAACCCAAAAGATTTAAGTTGTGGTCGTTTGCACTGTCCATTTCCAATAGGTTGTAGTGCGGATGGAGTGCTAGAACTTGTCTTTGGCATGCCCCTAGTTTGACAGGGGACAGAATCCTGTTGCATGGACATAGGCCCCTCTGATTCCGTATGCGGTGCTCTGCATTGGCTTTCCTGCATCATGGCCGCTTGGCTTTTATGGTGAGCGATTCTCTTTTTGAAATGTGTTTCAAAGTCGTTTTGTTCAAATTCTTTTTCTAACTCAGGAGTGTAACAAAACTGTTGGTTACTGCCTTTTCTTTCTAAAAATAAAATATACGAATGTGCAATAGCCAGCACGTTGTCTCTACTATTGTCGCTTGTATCCAAGGCCTGTGCTATTTTTTTAAATTTGTTTGAAATCTTATGCTGTCGGCGCCGCTCCTGGAAACGAAATAAGAGGAGAAAGAAACATTAATAGTGTGTTGAAATCGTTATGTACAGTAGCTGAAATAGACATTCGAAAGTTGATGATCACAGACGCAGGTCAGATAATTTCAATATGACTTCAATGCAGTCAAAATGCGAATTGATCAGAACACTCTCGCGTTAAAATGTTGCGTGAAAGAAAATCAAAGATGGAAGTCAAATTATGGATACCTTATGGAGTTTTACTCCCAAATTAAGAGGAGTCTTTAGATTTATTAGGGGTTAGGTTTAATTTGCAGGGTTTGGGTTCATGTTTTTTCATTGAACACTGAATATTTATTTGACTGCAAATGTTCTTGTTATGATTAGAAAAGACTAATCAGGAGGATCAATTGTTAAACGTAATAAAATTAAACCAATTGTCAGTTTAAAATGAGTGTTTGAATTATTGCTGTCACTTTTTTTTATAACCTGTCTTAAAGTTTTCATTTCGTCGAGGGAATTCAGTATTGTGAAATGAGCATACTTCTCTAATTGTTACCAAATACTTTAAAGCACATTACTAGGATGCAAGGCATTTTATATGCAGAAAATAAAATTTCTCAAAATTCAAGCTTTGTCTAGGATAAATCGCTGTATAATATAAACAGACGATTTAAATGGGGTGAAGGGTTGACTGATTGAAAAAATGAAAATGGTCTCATACTTATTTGTAGACATGTAGAATATTTATAGACATAGAAACAGAGGAAATGAAGAAGGTTAGATTGACGGTGTGGCAGGAAGACGGTGAAGGTTGGGGCTGGGTGGGGAAGAAGGGGGGGGGGCAGTGAGGAGAGAAACGGAACTAATTAAGTCACAAATAACATTACAGTAAACAAAGAAGAGATTATATGACTCATGTGTTATGATGATTTACAGAACACTGACAAGTGACATTTAAACAGTTTGAGATTGACTGGTTGATAAAAACATTGACGGCCCCTAATTCTCTCTCTCTTTCTCTCCCTCTCTCTCTCATCTCTGTGTGTTTGTGTGTGTGTGTGTGTGAATGTGTGTTCATATTTTTGTTTCATTTTGTTAGAAGAATTCTAGGGAAAATGCATTGCTTTAAGTGGTGTGTCGTACATTTCCAAAACACATTAGCAAGTTTTCAGATAAGAAAAAACAGCAACAACAACAACAATGAAACATATAAAAACAACAACAACAAACTAACAAACTAACATACAAGAAAAAAAAAAAACTAAGAACATCATAACGGGTTTCCCACAAGGAATAGGTAAAACCGAAAACAAAATTGTACACAAGAAACATGAAACCCAGATAATAAATAATGGTCTTTGATACTTCAGGCTCTTGTAAAGATTATATAATTCCTTTTTCTATTATTGTTCTGTGCAGCATCAACATAGACTTTTCTTTCTCTCTAGTGTCATTAAAAAGAAAATTCTTCATGGGCAGTCATGTTCTTACAGTATTGTAACTTCTTCTGAAATTCGAGCAATTATTTTATCACAGGCTTGTAAGGAAAGAGAGAGAGAGAGAGAGAAAGAGAGAAATAGAGAAAGAGAGAGAGAGAGAATATTAATTTCATATCACATGGAAGTAAGAAAGTAAGGCTGCAAAAATAAAACAAACAAACAAACAAACGAACAAAAATGTAGAAGATGGATTGAAAAGGAAAGTGAGAGAGACAAGTCCATCACACGAAGGGGAATCAAGATTAAAAAAAGAAGGGGAATAGAGTAAGAACTGAGTTTCTATGAAAAGAGTTAATGTAGGTAAATAATACCGATAAGTTAGTATCTGTGCTTTTGGGCTATTTGGAAAAAAATATCTTTTCGGAAATGTGTCCTCTTCCTTCCATGGAGATTTATGGAAGTGAATGGGAGTTGAAGGAACATTGCTATAATGACTGAGAACATTTTCTTTCTGTGAACTAAAAATACGGGGATTTACAGCCATTCGCTTGATCGGAATAAATATATTTTGTCCGTTACCTTATATTCGAGATAACATCCAATTGTTTATTCTTAAGCCTTTTAATGCTAAGAAATACTATTATCTCGGCTTTTAGGAATTACCAATTTTTGTTTGGATATTTTGTGTGTAGAAATTTGGGATTTTTGCCCGGACAGCCACACTCAGCCTATTCTTCCATCGATTTTGAACTGCCATGGGTTCTTTAACGTGCGTAACGTACATACAGGACCTCCAAAATATATTCAGCCTTATCCGAGAAGGCTAGACGTCAGGTTTCCCTACACACAGGAAGCCAGGAGAATGTTGAGTCACTGAAAAAGTGAGGGTTTTCAATCTTCATGTCCTCATGAACACATAACACAGTAATGTTATGTTATTTTGTTTTACCACGGTTGTAGACAGCTGAGATAACCACCATTAAAGGAGGTTGAAAAGCTTATAAAAACCATAACATTCGTGTCCTTCCATCCCATTAATCAATTTGTTTTTAAAAGACATCACATAACACAATAGTGTTATGTTATTTTTTGGCCACGGTTGTGAACAGCTGAGATAACCACCACTAAAGGAGGTTGGAAAGCTTATAAAAACCATAACCTTCGTGTCCTTCCATCCCCCGATGCAGGACCCGCGAGTCGATCCCGACCTGTTTTTTCCATGAGCAGACTCCTTATCACAGAGCCATTGCGTTCCCCCATAACCGCCACCAGGAGGTTGAAAGACCTAAGTAGAACGTTACTTCCAAGGGCTTTTAAGAACAACAATAACAAAAACGACAACAACAACAAAAGAACTCTTAGTGCAACATTCCGTGTACTACATATATTTGTTTATTTATTATTTATCTTTATGTCTTTATTTATTAATTGATTACTATCTTGTTTGTTTATTTATTTATTTATTTATTTCTTATTTTTTTAGATCGATATGCCCAATCCTATTACTTCCCTTTGCTAGACGAAAACGGTGTTGAGCAATGCAAATAAACAAACACCAAGGAGAGTTGAAAAAAAAAATGATATTTTTATTGCTCTATTTTTTTCATATTTTGTGTGTGTGTGTGTGTGTGTGTGTGTGTGTGTGTTCGTTCAGTCCTTCGAATGGCAAGAAATAAAGGGGTTTTTTTCCCCCTTCTTACACTGCTTCCCCAACACCACCTCGCTCTGTCACAGCAAGAGTAATAGGGCTGGTCAGAAAGATCTCCCGTTGTCTTGCGAATAAATAAATAATTAAATAAATAAATAAATAATACATATTAATAAAAACATTGAAAACAGCAACAAAACAAAAAGAACAACAACAACAAAAAAAAAAATAATAATAATAAGCGTACTTTATAAAATATCATAGTCTCAACATCTACGCAAGTTGTTAAAGATTCTAATAAAGATCAGGCGATAAGAAACACGTTACTACGTGCGCTAAGAGGAAAAGAAAAAGAAAAAAACTGTGTCTGTAGATGCTGAGTGAGAGGTGAGGAGATAATTCTCAGTAATGGCGGTGGGCACACCACAAAAAAGGGGCGGCTTCACCTGTGACGCTTATCTCAAATCGACCAATCAGAACGCACCAAGTTAGAGCGGGAAGGAAAAAGACTGCTGGGCTAGAGACGTTACCACGGACGCCACTGGTCATCTAACATTTTGTTAGGGCCCTCTGAGTCCCCAGATTTAAAAGTTCCAGTGGATCAGTCTTGTGGATATTTGCTGTTGTATTGTCTTTGTTTTCATTGCATTTACATTAAAAAAAAAGAAATATTAAAAAGAACAATTATGTTACAGCTTTGACAAAAGAGTTATTTTATGATAAATGATAACGATGTTAACAATGCTATTATTCTGATTATTAGTTTTACTGCCGTCATCCTTCTTCTTCTTCATTTTTGTCTCGACGTCTTTTATCTTATTATTGCTGTTATTAATTTTATTATTATTTTTTTTTCTCTTCGGTTGTTTTTCTCTGTTTACTGATCCTAGAAAATACAAAAACAGAGTATGTGAGATGCAACACGACGAAATCAGGCTCTCAGAGAGAGAGAGAGAGATAGAGAGAGATATAGAAATATCAGTCATATGTGTATGAACACTTTGAGGAAGAAATAGACAGAAAATGAGCCCATGTGAAAAGACTTCACATAGCTACTGGCAAAAAATACGTTTCCCTACGCGGCGATATTCAACTAAAATTAGGTAAATTTTAACTCCCTCTGGAACTTCAAGAGAATAACATGTTAAAGGACATTGTCTCATTGTTTTTTCTTTGTTGTTGTTTTCTCCCAGTAGCAGCGTCCCGGACGGACGATATGTCTCTAGAATTTATCAGGTGGAGTGAGTGAAGAGCACGAAGACTGTTTGAACTAAAAGACGTTTATGAAGGAAGCTCTACACTCAATAGTTGTTTTAACATGCCTGTCACCCATTTAATTAGAAAACGTGTGATATTTGGAAAATTTTTATGCAGAATATTTTCAAATGAATTGACCCCTCCCTCCTTTTTTTTTTTTTTTCTAACACACCCTTTATATCTAGTAAAGTAAGACTATCTTAGCTTAAAGGCCTTGCGCAATTTTGTGATAACAATTTTTGTATATATAATTTGAAATTTGAAAAAGTGCCGGGACATCGGAGTCTCTGCCTACTTTTAACTGCCCAGGTTTCTTCCAGATGCCTAATGTACGCAAGGATCTCTGAAATATATAGGCAATTATCTGGGAAGAGTATACGTGGGATTTCACTGCCCAAGAAATCGGAAAACCTTTGAATCCAATTGGTGGCTAAGAGGGTACTCGAGACATAGGTTTTCACCTGAACAGCAATTTACAAGTGCCCGATAGTAATCTTATTCCTGCTATAAGTAGTACGATTACTAAATGCTGTAAGTGTTATTTATTTCGTTATTAACTTAATTTTTATTTATTTTTTGTTAGTTTGTTTCTTCTCAAGAGAAAAGAGATTGGGCGGGGGGGGGGGGGGAACAAACAAATACATAGATAGATAGATATATATGTTTATAATAATAATATTATTATTAATAATATAAAATAAAGAGAAGGAGATAGAGAATATCAATCTACTAAACATTTGTACTACATAGGAAGAAAAACGGGAGAAGCAGATTTAATGTGTAGATAAGAGGGAAAAAAAGAAAAGCTTTATCAAGCATACATGAATTAAACGTTTGAGACAAGGAATCCGAAAGGGGGGGTGGACGGAGTAAGAAAGAAACTGAGCTGAAGAAAAAAAGAATTAATATAGAGTAATTGCCAAAAGTGCTTTTTTACATGCGGCGAAAATTAATTTTGGAAGTAAAAAGAATGTCTTTGTCATTATGTCCTCATCTTTCTGGGACTTGTCTAGGAAAATGAAAACTTGAAGGACTTTGTCTTGATGTTTTCTTTCCGTATCTAAGCATCTACACGCAGAAAGCTGTCGTCTGTAACTTTGAGATTAAAGCTGGAATCGACAACGGAAAATTTTGGAAAAAAAAACTAATAGTTAGCTGTTAATAAAATTGGTCTTTTCTGTCAATGTGCTCTTCCAAATTACATATTTTTAAATTTTAAACTGATTAGAGAGCAGTTCCAAGTAATACACCATGCAACGAAAAAAAAAAAATGTCTTTTAAGAAGGCAAGTGAGAAATCTGTCAATTAAGCAACTTTCCGAGGCGCGCGCTTTAGAGTTTAGCAATGGCGACCAGCCCGCCTAGCGACAGTTACAGCGTCCGAGACAACGTTTGACTTGAACTGACCAGTCAAAATGCACCGATGGTAAAGAGACTGCGGGAAAGAAGTCGTTTTGCTAAAGATGCTCTTGCTCGGCAGTTATTTTAATATACCTTTGTTCTCCGTTATGTTTTTATTTGCCATGGAAACTTTCCAAGTAAATGACAGGTTTTTGTTGTCTTTTTTTTTTTTTTTACAGCAGCTTCCACTCTAAAGAATGCAAATGCTTTTTCGGCTTTAGGGACGCTTATGATTTGGTAAGAAGAACTCTCTTGTGAAGAAATTTCCAAGTAAGAAATAATTATTTAGCTAGACAGCTAGCAGCATGCCCGCCTACTCTTCATCCGATTGTTAAATTCCAGTACATTTGTAACGTACATACACGACAGCGTAAAATACGTTGGTCCTTGTCCAAGATGGCCTGTCATATCTAACAAGTTATGAGATCGTTGCGATACTGAAAACTAGGCAAACAGGTTCTTTATGTATCCCATCCATCTGTAGGATTCGAACTCATCACCTAAGCTTTTCGAAGAGACCAAATGAGCAACTCTCCCGTTATGGTACCTTCTATCTATCAACAAATTAATGAAAGCCTAATCCTAAGTGTCAGTTTAAGTTTTACTATTGCTTTTAACTATTTTTCTGTATTTATTTGTTGTTTATTTATCTATTTTCTATTATGATTAAGAATTGATACATCTTTTTTTTTTTTTTTTAATCATAGTTATTTTTTGGTATCTTTACTTATTTGCCTATTCCAGTCTTTCATTCTTTTAACTATCGTTTTTCTTCATCTTCCTGAAAAAAAAAACAAAATCCATTTTGCAAAATATGTAAATGACGCAATTCTTCTCTAGAAGAGTTTTATCACGAGTACAGGGCCAGGAAGTTTGTCAGTGTTATTCCCGTGAAGAGCAAAGTTTTAGAAATGAGCCTAACTATAAGTAATAGCGGGCAATGAGCCGAGCCGCCCGAGTCACCTAAGAAGCTTGTCTGAAATCGAAAAGCCAGAGAGCACAAAGGTTTTACGGGGTGGATAGAAACTCTAGGGATAGAAACCTATTGAAAGACGCCACAGGCCAGTTGTCCTTCATTGTCCCACTTCGTTTAAAAAGGGCTGACAGACAATAGTATACCTTTTTTTTTTTTTTTTAACTGTTTCAGCACATGTTAAAAAAAAAAAAAAATGGAAGAAGATGAAGAAGAAAGCAATTATGGTATGAATAATACCAGTAAATTCAACGTTGTTGTAAACTTAACACAAAAAATGGGTATAATGAGAATTGAGTTTCCTCATAAGATGGATAATGATATCAACAGAATGATGTCAAGAGACACTGCTGCAGAGACGTCGAAACTTATGTGTGTGTGTGTGTTTTGTGTATGTTTGTGTGTGTGTGTGTGCGTGCGTGTGTTTCTTTCTACATTATAGACTCCTCCCTCTAATTTTATCCTTTCGTCCGACCAAGTTTTCTTTTTCTTTCTTCCTCCCTCTCCCCCCCCCCCCCCCGCCCTAACCTCCCCGGCCCTGCCTTTCGTGGTATGAAAAAAGCGTGGAAAATATTTCTATATCTTTTTCTATCTCTCTATCTTCTCTTTCTACCTGTTTGACTAATCTCTCACTCTCTCTCTCCCTCTCTCAATATCTTCTCCCCTCTTCAAGAAATTTATTCGCATTTCATTACCCCCAGAATTGGATCCTTTAAAGTACACTTGTGAAGAATATCCGACCTAATCCTAATCCTTGTCTATGGAGTGAGGAAAGGCAATAAGCCAGGCAGGATGTGGGGGGGTGGGGGGGGGGAGGGATAACTTTCCCGGCTACATGAAAGAGGGTAATCTAACTCTCACTTACACACCCACCCCCGGTCTCCCCACTAGCCTCTTGCCCCAGCAAAATCAGCAATGACAGCAACAGATGACATGAGATTTTAAAATTATGTTGACATTTGGATATGGCAATAAGTCATGGAGGGAAGAAATTACCATGCTGATGTTCTATCATTCATATTTATAAAATTTATTCATACATTCTGATATAATGATAAATAAAGAAAGAAAAAGACATGAAAATGGAAGAAATGAAAAACAAAACAAAAACTCTGACCATTATTTCAATAAGACAGAAACAATATCCTCAGTTAAAAACAAAAGATGTGGAGATAGAAAAATGCAAAATAGGCCAAAATAAAGAGTTTCAACACAAGAACTACAAAGAAATAACACTGATAAGGGCAAGACAAAATGGTACGGCTTTAGACATACTGAAGAAGTCATCGCCATAGAGAACCTAACAGAACTGTGTAGAAAAAGAATGCTAGTACTAGTAAAAGAAGTCGCATATGTGAGGAGCATTAATTTTACTCATGGAATGAAAGGGCAGAATTTTAAAGATCACATTGATTGACTGACTGATGAAGTGAATGATTGACGGGATATCCTGACATGTCCTCTGACATTTTAAAAGTACATGTAAAACTCCTTGACACAAGAGCTGACTTCACTTAAATAGATACACACAATATTTTCAAATCTTTACACAAAAGCCCGCTGTGTCAACAACAAACTGTTGAAATCATAACCGCAGTTTAGATTCTCATGACAGACGCCCATGACCATCTGGTTGAACAAAAGAATAGGCTCCGTGGCAGGGGGATGGGGGCTTACGTGGTACTTGCACTGACCATCTAACATGTGATCAGAACTGATTTTCTCGTTCCCACATCTATCATATCATCAACAAGAAGGAGCTTTTATTGTTTTTCTAGACACAATTGTTATTCTGCACTTCTATGAAATATTTAAATCTTTCCTCAAACTTACGAGCCAAGAATTTTGTTTTAATAGAAGTCTGTATTGTATGTTAATACATATTACGTTTGGCAATTAAACATGTTGATTGTTTGGGTTCAAGTCCAGAGTATTCTCGATAACTAATATATCCCCGTTATCTCTACATGTAGTTTGCTCCAATTCATTGGCCTTTCAGCAATTAATCAGCAAGTTCTCAAGAAGTTTCCTGTGAGTATGTGATAACAATATGTAAACAGATAAAAATTTCCTGTATCCAGAATTTCAAGAACGTGGGCACTCTGAGAAAAAAAAAATCATTGTAAAACAACAAAATACTAAACTCTACTGATTTAATGTTGGAAAGATGAAAATGAAATGTTACTCACATATTCGTTAGTCCTTCGGCGTCTGTTTTCCGCTTCTTCTGCTGACAGGTGAGCATACTTCTTATTGGAATGTTTCCCCATCTTGCTAAGACTTGCTGAAGACGACAAAGACTTAATCCTTGTTGAAGCAGTGCCCCACGATGTTTTCTTTCCTTTTGATGTTTTTGGTCGTTGATGTTAACAACAGAAGTTTTTTAAACACAGGTGAAGAATGAGAATGTTGTTCCAATATCCAAGCTGAGAAGTTCAAAATGTTGACAAAGTTGAAAACACTGAACATTAACACTTATGAAACTTGCAAATGTTAATGTCCTGGAATATCACATGCAATAACTCTGAAGATCTGTATCAGATGTAGAAGATTTCCGAATGGATCTTGCAAAGAAGAATGCAGTTTAGCAGTATGCGTTTTGAAAAGTCCGATTCTGTAGAAGTCAAACAACTTTCCGAGGAGCGGGCGTATCTGAATAACTGTGGCCGGTGAAGATACTAACCATCGGCGTCACCTATGACGCTTGCTTTGGCTTGACCAATCAGAGCGCGCTGTGAGTCCTCGGCGGATGTGGGAAAGAGATTGGTGGCAAGGAGCCGTTGAGAAGGAAAGCACAAGTCAGCTGTTGATTTAACGTTATCTTCGTAAATTCCACTGCGAGAGATCGGGTGAAATAGAGCAATACTAAATTCCACATCATTTTACAATTTATTTGTTTTTTAATTTTACATTGTTCTTCTTATTCATGTTCTTGCTATTACTGTGGTCGTCAACAATGGCGGTTTTTTTTTTGTTTTTTTTTTGGGGGGGGGGAGGGGGTAAATGGGAGAATATCTTACTTTCATCCCTCCATTGCAACTCACTGATGTTGTAAGAATCCTTTGGAATGATGGCCATAACGTTTACTGCAAACTGTGGAAGTTGGATCTAGATAGTGTACTTGTGGCGAGCATTTCAAACAACGCCATTACTGAGCGCAAGAGCCATCCATTCAAGATTTTGAGGCGAAAATAAAAGTGATGAGCAACACATGGGTCTACTAGTCAGAGAAAATGCAGTAGTTTCACACATAGCAAACGTCAGTGCAGAAGAACAGCCGTCAAAATTTGGTGGTTTTATATAATCGATTAGTCTCTCGTTGAGTATGTGACACAGATCTAGAACAGTTTATGGAGTGGATTTTTCTGTTCAAATTTTTTAAGGCTATCACGCTGAATAGAACTGGTGCTTAATAAGTTTCTGTTTGATTAATTATCTGCTGTTTGTTTTTTAATCTAACGTAATGATTTTACTTTACCCACTTCGCCATTGATACATGACTGCTGTTATTTCTTAATCTGTATGATCTTTTAAAAGTCACTCATGGAACACAAACAGGGAGCCAGAACAATATCAGAGTGATAGAGGGTTAAATTTGTTTATTTGTTTGTTTGTGTGTTTTTCTTTTCGCGGAGCCATCGAGAAATATTCTAATGGCACTGAACATGTTCAATGGATATCTTAACAACATCAAAGATGTCCAAAATAGAGAAAAATGTCACTCTTCTGATCACCGTGATAGAATCAACGGGACTTTTATCCCTGTTGAAGTTCCGGCTTTCCTTCCTGTGAGTATCAGTGAATATCGGGCGATAACCCCAAACCAACTGGACTATTAGGTTCAATACAGAAATTCAGTCAGGTTGCCTTTCAGTTTGGTTCAAGAGTTGGGAGAAGAGGGTGGCATCGGAGAAGTCCATTCCTTTAGCAAAGTATCATTTTCCATTTCTTTTTCTATTTTGATAATTAGTAAACATTTCTGTAACAGATCAAACCTAAAGTGATCTTATGACTAAGAAAGTAATTATCAAAGGAGATAGATTTTGAACAAAATAAAAATTAGTGCAAAATCCAAGATGGGAACGTTTGCATGGAAACGAGACCGACATGCCAATTACATAATGCAAAGAGTAGAATAAAGAAAAAATTGAAACATTGGCCTTAGAAAATACACTTTTGCAATTCTATGTCATCATAAATTATTTCAGTTTCCGACTATCTATTTTGAGGAAACCCTTAATGATGTCATCATTCAGCAAGACGTCTTTGTATTATCGGACCTGGAAGATGGAACTATCTTCATATACCCTCACAACTTTACCGATCCAAGCAAAAACATGTAATTATTTTCCATATATTATGTCATCATTATTATGTTGTTATCAGGAATCATTTTAGACGACCAAAAGATTACATTTTATTACAAAACTTAACACATTGACTCCGCTAAGCCGGGATTCCCGGCTCGACCAGAATTCACATTTGGACCCTAAGCCGGAATCCCAGCTCGGGTTTGTCTTATAAGAAAACGATAGTAGAAAGCATCGGCTAGTGGAAATCTCGTATGAAGGAGAAAGAGTAATCATTCCACTTCCTTTTCCTCGTTTTCAAAGTGTTCGCGGTCGTGTAGGTGGGATGTTTCGACCTTTATCGAAGTCATCGGAGATTTGTGCAAGCAAACATGGGGCCGGTGCAATCCCGGGAACGCCCTCCCAAGAGAATATGTGCTACTGATGTCTATTTGATGCTAGAGAACACGGACAATGACGAAGCTTTCTGACATTGATTCCCTGTTCTCAGCCTCTGAGTCTAGTGGTATGAAAGTGGATCTAGCGACAGTGACTTAGATGATGTTCCAGGTCGGTCAAAGGGGACGTTACCCAGCTCAGGTGGGGAGAAGATACCACCTCACACTCAGCATAAGATAAATATCTCTGAATCTAGACCTGATTTACCTAGAACTATCTTTTGTCTAGCGTTCCCATCTAATCAATCAATCCTCCCACATTTTTTGTTGCGAGCTCCCTTTGAAAGAAAACAACAACAACAACAAGAAATTAGACAAACAAAAAAACAAAACAAACAAACAAACATTGAAAAATGGCAGAGGACAGAAATAGAAACAACAACAATAACAACAAGAAAAAAAAAAAGAAAAAAAAATTACAAAAAGCACCCACGCACACACACGCTCACACACACACACACACACACACACACATGCACATACACGTACACACACAAACTGAGAAACACACGTAAAGACGAACAAATGAAACAAGCAAAAATAGACACAAATGCACCAATGTTACTGAAATAATTAATTATCAGATAGAAGTGATGAAGGAGGATCTGACGGAGGTAGAAGAAGATTGATAGATTTTACCAACATAAATCAACACTGGCTCCCATCTTTCCATTGTAAGACCCAATACGTTCGACGAATCTACATTGATGAGTCTTGACAAAGAAGATTTTGAGGAGCCTCCCGAAGATTGTGACCTGACCTTTAAGCTGGTGGAAGACAACATCATCATTGGTACCTGGCCTGACTGCAGAGATCTCTTGGAAAATGGGGTGAGAACCTTCGGGCTTAGTGGCAAGAATTTGTAACCGTGTTGAATTTAGCAGCAACAACAGCAACAATAACAACAACAATAGTAGTCTGTGTTTGGAGAAAGTATTAACTTCTAAAATCTGAAACCCTCCAACGTCGTTATACGTCTCATAATATGGTCTTCACAATCTTCTTCAATGGGAGATCGATGTGGGCAGTCCTATTACGTCCCTTTACTATACAAAAGAAGGATTGAATAAACTGTGTAAAGAGCGGGAAAAAATGACTTTGGCGCCCTTTGCTTGAAACATACTCATGAAAAACTCCAGAAAAATTATGTTGTGAAGAGAATGTTTTCTTCTCTTTGTTATAATTTTATCAGTTTTTTTTTTTTTGGTGATCAGTCTTTCGAACAATAAGAACCCAGTTTTTGTTTTCCCTCTTTACACTGCTTGTTCAACGCCTCTTTTGATTGATAAAGGGAAGTAATAGAACTAGTCATAATGCTCTCCCTTCACCCATATCACTCTTTTGGGAGGGGCAAATAATCTACGAAAAGGTTATTTCCCATTTTGATCTCTGTGCTGCCTGAAACCACCTTTCTCATGCTGGCTTTCCTGCTTCTTTTGCCTCTCTGATGACAGTTTTTTTTAGTTTTCTTTCGGTCTACTGGTATTACCTCAATCTATTAATACAATTTTCGTGGTAAATTCCTATGACAATACAAAGTAACAAACAAATCAAAGAAGCAAACGAATAACCAAAACAACAACAACAACAACAACAACAACAACAACAACAACAACAACAACAACAACAACAACAACAACAAC
>JBCAUA010775057.1:0-14876 GCA_038406235.1 Peronia verruculata
CTCCATGACATAGGAAAATCGATTTCTGACCATTTTTCTCCCTGTTCTCAATTATTGTCCTTGCGACATCTGGGCCCATTTCGCAGATACTGCCACATTTTGTTGAAGAAAACCAGTCACAGAACTTAAAAGCTTTTTCCTTTGTGAGAAGAAATAAATTTTCTTCTCTTTTCTTCTTTTCTTATTTCGTTGTTATTGTTATTATTATTATCTCTGGTGATTAGTGTAATATAAGCAACTATCCCACAGAAGACAATGGAATGTTTGTTTTATGTTCCAGGCCTCCCATAAAGAATGGCCTGATGGACAGCTCGGCCTCTGACCTCTCTGAGGCCTCCACCTCCACCACCCTCAGCATGGACAGCCAGCCCAGCTCCCAGCCATATGAGGTCAGCTCCGAGCTCTATGACAGTCTGTTCAACCCAGTCACAGGCCCTGCTGGGAGTCCCAAGGCAGCTGTCATGGACGGCGGCATCGCTGTAAAGAAGGAAGATATTGATGGTGTACTAGGTGACCTACCAGATAATTCCGTCCATGGGTAAGACTCATTTACGGAATATAAGTACGTATGTCTCGCCGCCAGTCAAAATGAGACTATGTCGATTTTCACCATATGGGGTGTTTGGTATCGTGTAAGCTTATTTTGTACCCTTCCAGATGGTGAAAGAAGTTTAAGCTAGCTGTATTCTAGCCAGAGATATTTCAGCTTTAAAAGATAAAGGAGAACCCTTCAGCAGTGACCGAAATTGTGAGAAAATCTTGTTTAAGTAACAGTCGAACTCATTAATCTGCATGCCTGCCTCATTTAAAAAAAAAAAAAAAAAAGATTTTAACGAAATAATATTTATAAATCGAAGGCAAGACCGATAGTGTCTTGTTTAGAAATTAATGCACTTTCGATTTCTACAATAAAAAAATTAAAAAAAAAAAAAATGATGTCCCGTGAATCTCAAGCAGAATCCAGGACAACCAAAAATTCCAGATTTCTAGTAGTCTTTTGAAAAGAGAAAAAAAGGTTTTGGTCATTCTTTGTAAACTTATTATTCTCAAAAGGCTATTTATGGCTCGCCAAATTGTATGAACGGATGATGAACTTCTTAGAAAAACCATACAATTTCATAATTTGTCTCTTTTGAAATCAAATTAGCTGTATTGTATTCAGTGTATCTTGTTTCATCATATGACCTTTGGGTGACCTTTAAACTCAGGCCAGTCATTGAAATTAACATTAGAATTTCGTTCATTGTATTTTGCTTTTCATCATCCCCCTCAGGTGGCTTGCAAGATTAGGTCTGTCAGCCTACTACGATATCTTCCAACAGAATGGCTATGAAAATCTTTTCCAGCTGGATGAGTTCTGTCAGGAGGTAAAAAAAACAAAACAGATTTACAACTCTTATGTTTTCGCTTTTTTTTTTTTTTAATGGTGAACTGTACACTAATGACATAGAAAATGCCCAAAATATTTCAGTTCCATTGGGTTCTTACATGTCAACATCATATTTTTTTTCTCACACAGGATTGCCATTGTGCTATTGAGACTCATGAATTTTGTCCAGTGGGGGATCATAACAGGAAATAAACTTGTTTAGTATAAAGGTTTTTGAGCTAAGATAAAGTTGGTGTGAAAGATAGAAAGGAACTTTAATATTCCAGAAGGTTTTTTTTTTTTTCTATAATGAGTAAAGTTTATGATACTGATTTAGTTTTACATAGGTGTTTTGATTTGTAGAAGGTATTTCTTTCCTTTTATTATGTCCTGTCTGTCACTTTGTATGAATGGATTGTGAGTGTGTGTGTGTGTGCATGCATGTGCATGCATATGTGTGTGTTTTGTATAGATTCTGGGGTATTTCTGTGTATGCACATTTTGATTCCATGTGATAGCCACATTCAAACCACTTTTTTTTTTTGTTTTAAATCTTAGAAACTTGAGAGGATGAACATACCAGAAGAGCACAGGAAGAAGATCTGGAAGTCCTTGTTGGAGTTTCACCGAGCCAATCAGCTGTCTGATGTCACCCAGGCTTTGGGCAGGTCTAACAGTTCAGATTCCACTCTCCTCATTCCCACACAGGTACTTACTTGCACTGCTCTGGTATCACCAAATCTTTTATTCTGCCCCTGATGATAACAACAACTGCTGAATTCATCATAGGATTCCTTCTGTTAAAAAAAAGTAACTGGACTTGGATCTGGGAGCCTGCTCATTCAGTTTGTTTCCTCGTGGGGGCCAGGAGCTTATAAATAGGTTCTCTGCTCCCACCTGCAGGTGGTGTAGGCCTGGTATCGGTGGGCTGTTGCCCATGGAATGCCATCATCGACATTACAGGGAAGACTTCTCTCTCTCCTTGCTCTTGTCCTCTGTCATGCTTTCTTTCCTCTCTTCTTCTGGACGTGCAAGCGTATCTTACCATGTTCAACACAATATGGCTGTAATGGTGCTGGTGTGTGTTAAACCCCAACACAAACAAACAGACAATTCAGTTTCAGTGAAATGAAAGAAAAAAAATGTCTTCCTCAAGAGTATATTAATTATTTGCTTATCAAATAACGCTCTTGAGTCCAACATTTGAGGCTCGAGAGTAAGCCTTTCCGGAAGCATTGAAGATGGGAGGCGTCCCATTTCATGGCCTATGGTTACTTTGATGTGCTCTCTGCAAAGTTTTTGCATTTTGAAATATTTTGAATGTTTGATATTTATAAAATTGTTTTTTTTTTTTTTTTTTACGTTTTTTCCCTTAAACGTTTTCCCCGTAATTTTTCTATCTCCTCCAATACTTATCACATATTTTCATCATATGTAACCCAAGGACTTTCCGTGACATGTATGACAGCATTCCTTTTTCCTTTTGAGAAAACATTTTTGAATAAACAAACATGCAAATTCTGTACAGTTTTGTTAAATGGCATTTTCAAAAAGTCATTAAAAAAAAAAAAAGAATACACCAATGAAACTTAAATTTGCTTGTCTTTTTCTTTTTTTTTTATATATATATACATGTTGTTAAAAATGACATGCAAAATTTGGAATAAGTGAGTTTCGTACAGAGGAGAAAGATTTTGAAAGGCAGGCCAAAATCCAAGGTTACAACTGTTTCCATGGCAGCCAGACACTGGAACTTATTTTTGAGCAGATATTCTGAATTAGACAGACATGCTAATTTCACCAACACATAGTAAAATAACCTCAGGTCAAAGGCACAAAACAAAAATTTGAAAAAAATAAGGTGCCCAGCTGTTTCAAGGATGTTTTTGAAATCATTGTGTTCAGTTGTTATCACAGAGTCCTGAAGTTTTGCGGCTTTTCATTTCTTCAAGAATTTTTAAGATACTTTGCCCATTGATGTCTCTTGGATTTTGACTGGTCTGTGCGATTGTGAGCATTAAGGACAAGCCTCATTAAAAAAAAAAAAATTCTTCTAAAATTCAATTCTCACAGGGGTTTCAACTCGGTTGTATAAATACTGTCTTATCATGAATATTAAACCTGTTAGTTTTTTTAAATAATTTGCAAAGTTGTGATCACAGTGAGAGAGCATTGATACAGGCAATAGCGATGATCAGTAGATGTCATGATAAGACAGAGAGAACTTTAAGTCATTCATTGTCTCTGTATTATATGAAACTTCAGCTAATAAACCTACATTGTTATCCCCAGCCAAATTCCAGCCTAGGGTCACAAGGCAGCCTGCATAGCACTTACAACCCAGGTTTCTATGAGGTCACCCGGTATACATTTAAGCATACCATCTCAGTGCGAAACAACAAAACAGCGAAATTATCACCCCATGATGAGTAGGAGCTGCTAAGAAACTCTTACTTCACAGTTACAGCATTAGATTTCCAAATGTGTAATTGGCCCTTGTTTGCAGTTGACTATCCAAGCTCGTCAACAAGATGTCATACCACAAGTCATTAGGAAGGAAGACACATTATGAGCAAACATCAGCGGTCAATCAAGTCTATCAATTCAGCTGCTTTTACAACGTAACGATCCTGTTATCCATTGGTCACAAGGAAGAATGATTTAGACTTCGACAACAAAGAAATCATATTTTTATTGCTCAAATTAACAACCAGTGATTTTCATTTAGACTTACAAGTTAGACGTTATTTGTTCTTTCATTGTATTTTAACACTCCTAACTTGTATATCAAGAATTGGTAATTAATTTTTTTTTAAATTTATGAAATCGAATATTGCTCATAACTTTTTGCAGTTCATGAATTTGAGTGATGTCTACAAGCTTCCAAAATCTCCTGTATGAACTCTCTCTTCTTGAACATGTCTGGTAAATAGATTTACTGTTTGCTAAATGTGTTACTGGAAATATTTCAGTATGTTTCTACAGTAAAGTGGGACTTTTTTTTAAATACCCTGTCGCGGTATTTCTTCTCACCCTGCTCCAATCTCAGACTATACAATTTTAGATTTGTTGTTGCCTTGTTTTGTGTGTTCGCCAAAGCCAGTGAGAAATGGCCACAACCAAAGTGTCCATGGTTTGCTTTACATTACATCACAGAATCAGTTCTAGACTTAGTGGTCAAATATTCATACAGAGGGGAAGTATTTTAGTACAAATACCTGTAGTGTAAGCAAAGATGCTAGGTGAAGTGGAAATGCAGTTCCTCTTTTTCCTGAGTTGGTTTTAAATAATTGTTACAGGCGCCCTCTCGTTGCTTATAACGGAATGTTTTGTGTAGCTCTAATCATCTAGACAAAACAATTAGCTAGCTATGCTCTGTTAGAGGAATCATTTTGAGCCTGAAAGGCTTTGACAGTCATTGTAATTTTGCTTCTGTCTCTTTTTGAATCTCTACACGACTTAGTATCACAGACTAGATCTAGCTTTGGTCTGTCTCTCACTGGCCGGCTCTATTGATGGTGCAAAACTCATATAAATGGGATATGCATTTAGACTGGAATGATAAATCTCTCCTTAATGAATCCTTTGTATAAAGTATATAATTCAAAAACTATTCACTGTATATAGACATATGTTTCAAATCTGTATTTTCTTTGCTGAAAAGAACAAGAAAATAAACCCAAAATTTCATAATATATTCTACTAACTTTCAGATTGTGATCTTATTCTTTCTTACTTTTTGAAAATATATCAATTATGGTTTGATTTTGAGCCATTTTGACCTGCTGCCAGATTACTTCCCTTTACTGAGTTCAAGAGACGTGACACAAACTTTGTACAGAGAAAGAAATTACTTTTGATTTTGTGACTCGAAACGGGAGTAACCAGAAATCCTGAAAACTTGCATCATGTGATTGAAATAATTTATTTTTCTCATTGTGATTTTTTTTTTTTTTTTAAATTTTTTTTGCTCATGATGCTTTGAACAAAAGCAGTGCTTGAAAAGTTGTCTCTCTTGTACTTGGCAAAGAGAGGTAATTTAGCAATGTAGCTGGTTGAAAAAAAATGGCTCATTGGAAGGGTCATATAACTTTTCCTGCTGTGAACAGAAAGTCGATTTTTATCTTCCTGAACAAATTATATTTCTGTCATTGTTACTTCTTCATGAGAGTATGTGATCTTGAGTCAATGCTCTTTACTTATTGCCAAATGTGATGTAGGATCTCATCATATCAGATCTTATAAGCTGAAATTGACACACAGTGTTACAGAGGTGGATAAAATTGGTCACATAGTCATTTTACTTTTAACATATTATTAAGAGTAAAATTTTGTTTATTTTCTGTAAATTTACAGATTGTTCAGATAAGGTTTATAAGTAGGGATCACTGTTTTCATTTTTCACGCTGTGGTCATGCTTGTGACTTACGAGTGTGATGTGTTCTCAGATTGCTGCCGTCATTCCAATGATCCAAGTCAATTTTAGCTGTGTTCAGAAAATGGCTGAAAACTTTATTGCACAGTGAAAACTTTGATGTAGAGCCCAGTGTGGTTTTAGACTTATAAAATAAGATAAACTAAAGGAAAACAACATAATGATTGTTAAATTAGGTTACTGGTATGGTAATGGTTGTAGCTAGCATCATTACTCAAATTTGGGGGGGGTGGGGGGGGGGCGCCATGATAAAATGAATCTGGTGAAATGACACTTTGCCGCCAATATGATTTTATAGAAATAATTTTTCCTTTGTTTGCATAATCTGCTTTGTGATCTTCTCATTTATCTGTAGGTTTGCTTCATGGCATATGGTTTGTATTCAAAGTGTGGAGTTAACCTATTCACAACTGAATCTGATCTGTAGTGAAGTGCCCAAGTGGTTTAGAATAAGACGTCTTTGTTTGCCATTTGATGTATCAACTTTATTTTTCTTTACGCTTTCCATGTAGTTTATGAATGTGAAAGTCAGGAGCAGGGGTGGGTGTTAGCTCTGTACAGTATTCCACATAATTTGTCTATATGCTTCTTTGATTTGAAATTTTTTTGTTCACTCTTAAAACAATTTTATATTTCACACAAATATGCATATATAAATAGTGTTCATACCAGTGGATGACATTTGTGGTTGGTAAAACAAAGTGTTCAGTACAATGTAATGCTCATGATTTTGTTCAAACCTTGATCTTGGGTAATCTCCCAGTGTAGTGGTTGTCATGTCCAAGTATTGTTTACCCAGGCCTTGCTTGTTAATGATAGATCTGTCTGTCCTAGTATCTAATGATATCGGAGTAAAAGATATATTTAGGATATCTTCAAGCATATGTATATGTGAGGAGTGGAAATACATATGGCACTGAGTATATTAAGCAATTTATTCATTTTTTTGGGGTTCGATGCTCCTGCGTATGTTTTAAGACTAGCTTTAAGCCAGTCCCTTCATTATCCCAGAAAACAAACATGAATATGAACATATAAAAGAATGTCCATAGCTGAGTTTCATCAAATATTAAAACATGGGGGATATAATAAAAAAAAAAATTCAAGTTTTCTCGACACCTGAATCTGATGGCTTAATACTGCGTGCATTTCCATTCCTCATGTGTGTCACTTATATCGTTTAGTAAAGTGAGAACTTGACTTGGGAGACGAAACCATAATGGATATAATAATATACCTGTGCAGTGCATTCTGTAGTTTTTGTTTTGGTCTTTTTTTGTTATAACAGCTGGCTGGCAGACATTTCAGTCTTGAATCAGACTGCTTGAAAATCCGTCCAAGAATGGCAGCCGTTTTGTCAGCTTTGTGAAATGAGTAAAATTCTGTGAATGGATAATTTGAGAAGAATTTGAAAAGTTTTCTTGACTCTTTGTGACATGCCTGTAATTTAGAACTATCAGTTGCCCACAATCAGTTGCCAGCTAAGTAATGTAGTGATATTTGTATCTCCAATGCCTTAAATTCAAAGATGAAATCTTAAAGAGTTTCAGTGATAACATTAAAACACTGCCAGTGTCATGCATGACTACATTCATATATCCCTGGAACATTCATTTCACACTGAATATTTTTAGGTCCAATCATGATTTTTTCCTTATCTTGTTTAAATCTGTCAAAGCCAGAAGAGGCAAGTTTTGAGTTCAGACTTTATTGCCAGGGTATAATGAAGATAATATGATGGTTGATTTTGCAACATTTCAATCAATCCTTGGAGAGTAGATGCTTGCCACACAATAGCCTATATTCAAGTTTGTGCTAAGGAAGAATAGATTGAGTGAAGAAAGGAAAGAAAAGTTCATGCTAATGGAGCAGTGCATTTCCCTTTCCTTTTTTAAACCAACATCCAAGACAATGGCTTGTTCACCATCATCGTATTTGCGTATCCAACGTTCTTTTTTGTATGCTGGTTTTTTTATGGATATGAAAATTATAATGTTATGCCAGATAAGATAAGATTGTAAAGAGTCTATGCAAAACTGCCTTATCAGCACCAAACACACTTTAGCCATTTCGTCTTATGTAACCCATCAGTCACTGAATCATTCATTTCTGCCAAAATGTTGCTGTTCACTTGTATTCTTGACAGTCCCATCAGATTTTTTTGCTATGTGCAGGAAGTGACGTTATCATAACTTTCGTAACATGGGCCATGTATCATTTGTTTGTTTGCTTTTTTAAACAGAAGAGAATTCACTGCCAGTTTTGTCAGATATACATCAGGATTATGTGAACTTATATGAGTTTGCCCAACTAAAGTGATAAGATATTCTGGACCCCAACTTTTTAGGACATCTGGGCACTACTGCAATGGAAAGGGCATTGTGGTGATAATCTCAAATCATTCAGTGTTCTCCAGTTGGCATGTTCATCTGAATCATTAGACTTCCAAGTGTTTTGATACTTTTTGTCTCTGACATAGAAGAGAGCTTAGCTACGTGACAAGCATAGATGATTGTGAAATCCAGCCTTTTATATTGAAGACCATGTTGCATTGCCCTATCTGTGACCAAGAATCTCTATGAGATATATCAGCCAAATTTTTTATCAGATGAAAGTAATTTCTGAAAGTTCATTGTGTTAGTTGATGTTGCTTTGCGCAGGACAGAACTTAAGCCAAGGACAACATAAGCCATGTTTACTTTTGTTTGTAAACACATAGCACCATTTGCCAGTGGTATTTGTAGCAGATTTGTTTGTTTTAATTGAAACATCTCTGTGTATGAGTGCTGACATTGTCTGTACCAGTGACGGGATGTGTTTTGTTGTGCAATGAGAACTGCTCTTCATCCAGCTTTAATTTTCAATATCATGCATTTGATTTGGCTTGCCCTATTTGTTAACTTGTGCAGATAGTATTGCAGAGATTGCTTAGTATTTTAGTTACTTGCATCATGTACTTTTGTCTCAAAGAAAGTAATTGCAAATGAGGCGAGTCCCTTATAGCACATCTCCAACTTGTAGCTTTAAGTTTTGTGTTTGTGTGCAGGAAATGCACCTGTTTCAGAGTCGATTGTTGTCAGTATATAGCTTGAAATGGCTTCATGGTCAGATCCTAATACCAAGAAAATCTTTGTATGGTTTGTAATTTAAGTTAGAATTCATTTTATTACTTTTGTATTTTTTTATATCTGCTGGCCTTGAATGTAAGACAATATAAGCATGATAAGTGTACTTTGTTCTGCTTATGAAATTTTGCTGTTTCCTGCTTGTGTTCATTTCATATTTATTACCCGTGTTATGTACAAATTCTTCCTTTCATCTGTCACCCTGTGTCTCTTTTTTTTTTTATTTTCCCATAATTACTCATCTATCCTTGTTATCGCTCTCCAGGTGAAGAGTTTGATATGTAATCTGGTATAGATGTAGTTAGATATCTGTGAGTAGCAGTGTCATGCCACTTGTATGTGTATCCTAATGGAAAGGGATCTTCGTTGAACACTCTAGATCTTGTTATTTTTTTTTTTATTTCCATAAAATTTATTTTTTCTCGTAAAGAAAACAAGACAGATGACTTTAAAATCTGAGTTGGACGGCTATGCATAAAAAAAGAATGTTTATTCTTTTCTTCTTTATTTTACCCTAAGTGTTCAGTGTCCGTTCCATGAAAATGTTCAGTTACATCAGCATTCATGAATGAGAATGCTATTTACTGTCTAGATTGTAGGAAGAACAACACAGTTTTTCCTTCACCGTGTAGCACAAATTCAATTATTTACACAAAAGATCTATAGGTGTTAAATCTCAGCTTTTTTCCATCTAGATCATGCAGTTTTACAGCAGGTTATGAAATAAACCAACTGGATCAGAGAGCTTCGTTTTATCAAATCTTTCATATCACAAGTTGGAAAAGTGTGGGAATGCAATGCAGGAGATCCATCTGTCATCATCTGACCTAAAAAATATTTGTAGCCAAATGGACAAATATTGAAAGCCCAGGCAGAATTGTTCTTCCCACACATATGTAGAGATAAAAAGGAGCTAAAGTTCAAGAGGTATCTAGTGAGTCCGAAAATTATTAAAGAAAAAGAAATAAAGAAAGCAGTATATGTCCGTGCATGACTACAGGACTTTGTTAAATAGTCTCTCCTTGTGCCATGGCAGAAGTTATACATGGAAGTCTTATTGGCTCAGTGTGACATTCCTGATTTGTTGGTTGGTGTCGTTTGATGCTGCTGCTATGTTACAAGGAAGGAAAAAAACATGCTGTGTTGAAACTGTGTTTGATGATTTTGTTGGCTGTAAAACTGCCAATTGTTGTTCGGGGTTAATTACATGTAGTATGTTTCATTTCATGCTATTCTTGCACAACCAAGTACAGGCTTTTATTTAGGTAGCATATTCTTACCTTTCCATTTTCTATCTCACACAGATTAGGGAACTGCCATTATGCTCTGTGGAAGAAAACATTTTAATGCAGTTGGAAATATTACAGAGATTATCACATATCAAAATGTTGGTTCTTAGTACTGCCTCTTTTTTTAAGTTATGTTTGTGACGGAGGGCATAAGTGGCATGAGTATATATAATCAGTGTGTTGGTTCTGAACTTGGTCCAGAACTATGAAATTGTGGACCATATTGAGATCAACGTAAGCTTCACAAGAGCTAATGCATTTGCAGATCCCTCTCTTTAGATTTTCAAGAAACACACAGTTTCACAGTTTTCAAATCTGTACAGTTTGTTTATATTGCTGTAGTGCTAATTGATTGTTAATAAGTACTTATAGCCGTGTTCTTTTTGTATTATTCTATATCAGTTTGACTTGCTTTTTTGTAGCCACAAACCATTTACTCATTGCACAACTTGTTGATCAGAAATATTAGTGGAAATGGCACCATTGATTTATTTGCCATTCTTGTTGAAAATGATGATTCTGAGATATTGCAGGGAATAACTTTAATTGTGTTTAAAATGATTGGCTACAACAAAATAACTGAAAAAAAATGGTTATTATTACCTAAGTCCACTATTTGCAGTGCTCCTCTCTGAAGAAAAAAATGTAGAGCGTGCAGGAAAATATCTGTCATTAAAATGAATATTTTTTTCTTATTATTATTGTTTTCTCCATTGCAGTTTTGATTGTTTCATGAAAAAAAAGTGAGTAAGGATATGTGTCTGTCAAATGTCCTTTACTCCATCATGAGGAATAGCAGGAACCATTTTGGTGTAATATATTGACTTCAGGCAGTTATAAGGTACTTGTATAGAAAAAATGTCAAAAGGATAGATGAACATTTAAAAAATGCTGGACATCAGTTAACACTAAAATAGGTGTTGTAGCCGTGGACTTAATCAAGATCAAAAGTACGCAGTTGTCTCTGAATGATATTCCAGAACTGTCATTTTCAAGAGGGCTGATTAATTTCCACTGGTTTTTGGGAGGAATAACTTTTTTGTTTTTTTCTTTATAAATTATGAGATGTTTATTCTTAAACTAAATAGAAACTGTTCATCCCTTCTGATCACATGACCTGTTTTCGCCATTTAGGGTCAGAGATTACAGATTTGTGTCACTACCAGACTCTCCACACCTTTCACAGCTGCGCACTATATTGGTACCAAATTTGGAGAGGAAAGATTGAAATATCCCTAGATTGAATGTACTTTATTACGTAGCCTCAGGAGATTTTTCTTATCATTGGCTAGATGATAGCATTCAACTGTGACTGCAAGTAATCACATTGAGGAAATACGTCTCGCTCTCAGGGCAAATGAGTCACAGGTCAGATTTCAAGTTATGGTCATTTTTAACGATTTCCTGACTGACATCCCGACATTTTTTATTTTTTTTTTCCACAAAACGAAAATTCAGTCTTTTCTCAGCTGACAAAAAAAATTTGGTATCTGAGTCAGAAAATGGTTAAAAACGGCTGTTACTTTGGATTACCCAGAGCAACATCTGACCCATTTGCTCTGGATGGAAGGTACAATCTTTTTCTAAAACTGAACTATGTCTTGGTTTCGTTAAATGCAAAAACTAGAAACCAGTGCTGAAAGTTACCTTTGATGGCAACTTATTGCACAGCAGAGAAATAAGAAAGAAAAGGTTTGTAAAAAGGTAATGGTCACCTATTGACTGTTGCTCTATTGGAAACCTTTAGGTGAGAGATCAAGTATTCATGAAGGTATAATATTAGTGGTTTTAGGTGCCGGTATAGTCTGTAACCTCTGACCTCAGCTGTGTTTTTGTTGTGTCATGTGACAGATGGTTCATGTTTCCGTCCAAAAAAAAAAAAATCATCCCAAACTATAAAGTGTTCAAATCCGATTGTATGTGTTCAGAATCAGCTCAATAATGTCTCTGTCATTTTTTTGTATAGTCGGCGCCCTGTAATCCTCACAGGCTCTGAGGCCTCTTTTCTTATACATGTTTTCATCATGTCACTTCATGCATAATCATGTATCAAGAAATGTGAAACTTGATACACCTTAAATTTCTGCCTGTTTTTTATTTTTGGAACCAGAGAAGTTTGGTACGTTCAGACATTTATTTTATTTTATTTGTTTATTTATTTATTATTTTTTTTTTTTTTTCATAAAATACAACTCGTATTATAAACTTTTATTCTATTTTATTTTACTTGTATTTTATTTTTCAATCAGTTTTGTTTTTTCATTGTACTAAAAGAAATGAAAATGGGGGGAAAAGTCCCTGTTCATAATTTTTTTTTTGGTGACAAATTTCCTTTTGTGTACATGTACATATTTGCTATGTAAATAATGAATCTTTTGTTGGCTTGTTTGGATTATTTGTTCACATAATGTGATTTGTATCTTTTTTCTTTTTTTTTTTCTGTATCATTGTCATGTTATCTATTCAGAGTTCTTACTTCACACCTCAGAACAAAAAAAATCACAGCTAGGAGCATTGATCAATGTTACAGGGAGACGAAGAGATTGAGGGTTATGACATTTGTTGAAATCTCCAAAGCAAAGCACTTTTTAATGTGCTTTAGTACATATAGCAGGTCTGCTATCACTAGCATTGGAAAAAAAAGTGTATGCTTATAATTCTGGTAACTCCTAAAGCATAACAAACACTGTACACTCTGTGGTAATGTGTACCTTTGTTGTACATGTATAAGGAGACTTGACTGTCAGGTCATGCCTATGTAATCCACCTTGGTGTTAAAGTCATTGGAACTTTATGAATAGAGATCTGACAATGGGAGGCCCAAGTTCCTGTTTCAAATCTTTGTTCTCTGTTGACTGTGTACCAGACAGGAAACATTCCATCAGAATACCTGTACATCTAGACACAGAGCTGTTCTGCCTTTCACCTCACCACAAGGCACTCTGTCGTGTACTCTTGTTGATTTTTTTCCATCCAACAAATAAAATGGTTTCCCTCTAGTAGTTTTTACCATTGTATGACTTTATTTCTGATGAACACATTGGACAGAACAAATTTTTGGTTGATATTTTATATTCCTGCTTGTTAGCTTTGTTAGTGTTTTCTTCAGAAGTTGCTGCAAGCTTGAGATTTGATTATGTGACAATGTTATCTCTGCTGCTGGTCCATCAGGTTTGAATACAGCGAAGTTCACTAGCATTACATAAGCTCAGGTATGGAATCACACAACTGACAGAGATCAAATGGAAGTAATCCAGGCCTACATATCTAGATAATGTCAAACATTTTACCAGTTTTACTTACAACTCGATACATCTTTTTTTTTAAACACCACAAACACCATTGAACCAGACAATCTTTTGATGTCACATCATAGCCATGCCTGAGAGTCTTCATTGTATTAAGTGTCAGTGGCACTGGTTTGAGAAAATTGTAATTTGACCTTTGAAAACCCAACTACCTTAAATTCAAGACCAACTTCATTTTCAAAGAAAAATGTCTTTAACTTCTTACATTTTCAATGTTATCAAAATATTGACAGTTGCTCTCCAAGACAATCATGCTTTCAAAGATCAGTTAGACTAGACAAGGTAGTTTCACAGTAGTTTTGCTTTACTCATTTAGATCAGAAAGTTTGTAATAATACATGTATAATTTGGCCTATCTGTACTGCAAAAGATTTCAAATAACTCAGCATCATTTTACTCAAAGGAGTATCGCAGAACCACACAAAATTGGAACAAGAGATCAAGATGTTTTCTCAGATAGTACAAAGCTTTTTTGTATGTTGGTTTAATTTTGTTGTTTTTTTGCCTAACATTTATGTGAAGACAAGGCGAGTAGCCTCATACATAGATTCATAGAACGTACACACCACCAACAAGGAAATGGTTGCATTTTGCTGTTCTCTCCCATGTATTCTGCAGCTCCTTCTATGGCGCACGTGTTGGTTCTGTTTCTAAATTAACGTTATGTTCATTTACATTTGCACTGTCGTCCCACAAATTCATTGTACATTTTAGATAAGCTAAGTATGTATATGATTGAAGGTTTATCAGCAGTGAAACTGTTCTGACTATAACAGGTGTTCTTCTTAAACACATTTTTTTTTTTTTTGTTTGGTCATATTGAGATTACAAATTCCATTATGGTGTCAGTAAATAGATTGACATATCCATTGATAAAGTAGAGCCCATGTAGAGATTTGTAACTTCTACAAAGTGACTGTAGAGATCCACTGCCATCAAGGGTCAGAAAGATGTGATATCACATATAGCTTTAGCCATCTGTGAGAGTCAGATCTCATTGATAAAATAACCTGGTGTAGGGACAGGGGTGAATTGACATTTGCCCTAAATTAGAAAAAAAAAAAAAGAAAACTTTCCCATTTTTTGAACAGATAGGATTGTCATGGTGATTATTGTGTGTATACTCTTCTGTTGTATAAAATGTACAGTGTGTTAGGCTTGTTGATGTCCTTACATCACTCTCTGATGATAACTTGTCTACCTGTAGTGCATATAACCAAGACGAATTTTCATATGTTTGGTCCTGATTTTTATTTACTAATTTTTTTATTTTTTTTTAGTATATCATCATTATTCAACTGAGGGTTTGGGGGGGGGGGGGGGGGGTTAGATTAGTGTGTGTAATAGAAT
>JBCAUA010775168.1:0-14874 GCA_038406235.1 Peronia verruculata
CAGGGGACCGTTGAGTCACTGAAAAAATGCGGGTTTTCGATCTTCGTGTTCTGTCATCCCCCGATGCAGAACCCGCTAGTCGATCCCGACCGCTCCATAAGCAGACGCCATACCGATTGAGCCACTGCGTCCCCCCTTGGCTTTTAACCCGATAATCATTCCTTTATAACAGTGTCATCACTAGATTTACTGCCCCAAAGATAACTACCTGAGTTGTAAGCTTATGTCTGAAGATCTTCATCGGCATTAAATCCACAGAAGCTTATAGTTCTGTTTGCTAATCCATTTTTTTTTTCTTTAAAACTTTTGATCCTAATAAAGTACCAGGTAGCATTATCTCGGCTTTACGTGACCGCCTGTTTTTGCTGAGAATCTTTGTGGATAGAAACTTAGAATTTTGAAATTTTGCCCGGGCTGCGGTACTCCGCTTACTTTTCATTGATTTTTAACTGCTAAGAGTTCTTCAACGTGCGAAGCGTACACATGAAACTTCCGCAATATTATCGCCCTCAATCGAGAAGACTAGAAGTCAGGTTTTCTAAGTCAGAGGAAGCCAGAAAACAGTTGAATCCCGCAATGGGAGGATGCAGGAGTCGAACAAACAGCCTTAACAGCGTGAACTGTTTTCATCATTGAGCAGACGCAAAACCATTTAGCCACGACGACCCCCTTCGATAACCCCAAGGCCTTTAGTTTCAACAGACATTTTATTGTGTGGAATGATAGCCAAATGGCATCCTAAAAGCAACAAGTAGACGCGAAGTGACGCAGTATTTTGTTATTGTGAACAAAAAAAAAACCTTCATACCAAATTCATCCTTGTTTGGAATGACGACTTGATGGCTTACATTGAAATACACTTTGAATATAAAATCATCTGAATGATTATTTGGAGCATAAAGAAATTAATTTGCTTATTTATGGGCAAACTATACCATGAAAACTAAAAACGCTATATTTACAAAAATTTTACACCTATTCAGTGCCGTGCTGATAGTAACCTGTTAGCCGGAAGTATTTTGGGTTTTCTACTGTTTTTATCGTCGAGTCGTGATAAGAGGAAGGAGGGCACAGAAACCCTCTAAAAATACAATGTTTGTATCACAACAGAGAGGAGGGATGCGGTCATTAAGATTATTGGATCTTTCCATTTAAAGGAATGGAAACAGACCGCCCTGAGCAACAGGTAGAGCATCGTAATCATGTTTACAATGAGGGCAGCAAGGCAGAGTGATGTCAGTTATCAGTAACCGAGATCTCAGTCAATGAAATCTGTCTAATTCCTGACCACGAATTTCTCTGATTCATGATTGCAAATCGATTCCAGTCGTCCAGCATGACCCCCAAATATTGCAATTGTTGGGAGCTGGAAACTCAAGTCTTCTGTTGCTTGAGGCTAGGAGTAGTAGTTCAGCCTGGATGAAAAAATAGAGTGAGGATAGTCATCTACTAGAATCTAGATCTAGATCTAGTAGATCTAATTCTAGTCTAGATCTAATATAGGCCCAGTCTAGTTTCTGTATATTATTGTGCCTCTAGGGTGGATCTGTATCTCTATTGATCAGGTTTAGGCTGGTCTAAATCTCTGAATTATCATTGGGGTATACATCTTTGAAGCTGGTATCAGCGCTCTCCCCCAGTGTTGCTGTGAGAGTGAGAGCCAGATAGATCTACAATTTAATTGTTAGTAGGCCATTATATCCAGTGCTGACTGCTGTTACTATTATATTTATAACTTTATGATTGAGCTGCATATGTTGCTCATTTCTCAAAATTGATGTCAAATTTCCTACTTTAGTGGGATTTCCTACTTTTTAGCTGTCAGTAATTTGTCTGTTGGCCCCAAACCTGATGTACCATATTTATGTACTTCAGTACAGTTTTATGTGTTGCTAAAGAATACCAGGAACTTATCCTTTTTCATGTAGACTTATTGACGTCCTTGTATTACATTATTTTGGTTATAAATGTTTGTAGGCCTATGTTCTTCAGTATGCATGAATTGTAGTCTGATGACTTTTTACTTTCAGGATGAAACTAGTCGGTTTTGGGGAGAAGAAAGAGAAGATGGAGCAATCTATAATGCCTACCTGAAGAAAGTGACCTATCTGTCACAGGCGAGGGTAAGATGTAATTTGTGTGTGTTTTTTTTTTGTAAATGTATAGTTGTATATATATACATAGATTTAGATCTATATTTGAAAAGTATTTGTTATAATTAACATCATGATTGCACTTTAGTGCTGCTATGAATTTCATGTAATTGTCAGTCAGTAACTTTGTTTTGAAGTAGAGTCAACCCGCGACTTTCCAGCTATTTAGGTCACCATGCCACAGTATTTTGCTCAATGACGTCAATGTTGTAAAATTTGTTTCCAGGATCAGCCAATCATGTCTCCTGAAATATTAGGAGGTTGTAAAGTAGAAATCAGAAGTAAATGGCTCTGTAACAAACATTTTGTTAACTGTATGTAACGACCCCAGTTCGACTACCATGCCTCATCCCGACCACCGGCCTTCCTCAGTCCGATCGGTTGTTTGTTTACATTAACATGAGTTTTTTTTGTGTTTAAATGCTATCTATGAGTGTGTAGGCAATATTTTATGTCACTTCCACTTTCATCTCATAAAATGCTGTCCAGGGAACTATTGTCCATGTACTCCAGCTCATCTTCATTCTCATGTGTGTCACTCTTTCTCTTTGTCCTTTTCCCCCTGCTTCCTTTTCTTTCTCAAGCTGTTTTGCTTCTCTTTTAGTTTGTCCCCAAATGTTGTCTCGTCTAGTCTAGTGTCAAACTTCTGGATGATACTCTTTCATGTGCCCATATGTGGGGGAGGCTTTCTCTTTTTTGAAAAGGAGGTCTTCGGTTTGCACGTTCTTGAATGTATTAACACCAATGATATAAAAGTAAATGTGTACCATTAAGAAGGAGAAAAGATCAAGAAAACTATTATATTGACATTCAGATTGTGGCAAATAAAATGAAGAGTACCATTAGGAAGAAGAAAAATCCAGAAAACGATTACATCAATGATATTCAGATCATGGGAAATGGGATGAAATGTACTACTATCATAGAGAAGAAAAATCCAGAAAACAATGTCAGGTGGTGGTAGTAGGGTGAAAGTGTAGTACCAATAATTTTAATGAAATAGTATTATTGGGATCTATATGACAGTGGGTAGTGGGATGAGAATTTGCAATTAATGATGTGTTTAATACAGTAGTAAAGGGTGGTCTGACAAGAGCAGGGTAGCAAAACTATCCCACCAAAGCCTGACCACCCCTTTGTCATGCAGCATAACTGGATGATCTGTCATGTTAAGAATGTTCCTGTGTTTGAAGATGGGGAATACCTCAGTTTCCATAAGTAAATGGCCCAAAATATGGCCAGAAAACCTTACCTTGACCTTTGTCCTACTAAGAGTTAAAAATGGAAAATGAAATCACCTGGGTGTTGATTCCTGCAGATTTGCTGTCAATAAACGAAATGAAAGTGAAAGTAAATGTTTAAAAGTGGACGCCAAATAGGGTTGATTAGTGCATACCGGGAATTAATCAAGGAGATCATAGTGGATCATATGATTTGGCAATTGTAAACGAAAGTGATCGGACTGTGGAGGGGATTCGGACAAGGCAAGGTCACTCTACATATTTAACCCCAGCAATGTTTGACCGTGAGAAATCTCTACATTTTTATTTCCTTCTATCTTGTTTTTTTAAAATAAATTTTGAAAAGAAGATAGAAAAAGAAGCAGAGACCATAAAACATGATTCTGCTTGTGTGTATTGAATGTATGATATATGAGGAAACAGAATTTGGTAGAGTTACAGTTTATTTGTTACCACTTTATATCTTTGACCAGTAGGAACAGGTTTCAGAATGATGGATTGTTTATGATCCTATTAAAAAGACTTGATTCCATTTGCAGTTGGAAGATGAAAATGAAAGGAACAGGGAGTTCTCACATCTTATGTGGGAAACCCACAAAGTACGGGTCATCCGTGCAGGTACTTTGGCCAAATTGGTGGAAAGTTTGACAAACAACCGTGGAGAGATGGATTCCAGCTATGTCAATATTTTCTTAGCCACATATCGCACATATGCCACCCCTCGTCAGGTGCTGGATACGCTTATAGAAAGGTATGATACTTAAGACTAGTGGGCAGTTTGGATATTGCTAAATTCATATAGGCACAGAATGTGGTTCAATGAAGTTATTTCAGAACATTGGGTGCATTAGTAGAGGGTTTAGGATGTGATGATAAAATAAAACTCTTCAAACCCTTTGGGATATTCCAAGAACCTGATTGTAGATCTCACTTTTGCCTTGTGTTTCATTTCTATGTCAGCATTTTGATAAATCATATTTAAGTTTGATCTACCAATGTTCCCCTTATCTGCTCATCTGGTTTAAAATCTAATTCAGTTTGAAACATTATTTTTTTTTTGGGTTTGTTTTGTGTGTGATATCAATCCCCAAATCAATTAAGATCCAGTAGTACCATGATCAACATTTTAAACTGAATTCAATTTTAATCCTGCCACTGGAAGAATATAATTGTGTGCAAATAGTCAGGATCTTTCTTTCTTTTTTTTTTTTTTTAAGTAACTTTGAATTATATTAATGTTTATTTTTTTATTTTTTTCTGTCAAGGAAAATATAATACCTTGGTCTAGAATCACCTTGCAGTTGTTGTACACACTTATTTCAAAGGTTTTGACTTTTGCATCTTAGCGAAAACTTTTTTTTATCTTCTGGGAGTGAAAATAATCCTAATTCATATCTGAAGGTTACTGAGATCCATAAATTGTATATCACATAAATTGACCATAGTATTTTTATGAAAACATCAGCAATACTAGCTTGAGGTTGATTTGTGGTGAGACAGAATGCAAATAGCATGAGCCTTACTGATTTGTCTGATATGTCTGCATATTTGAACTACATGTTTTTGTAATTTGATAAATGATGCATAAAAATTTATTTTGATATTTCAATTTCAGATATAAGTTTGTGAGATCCCAGACAAAAGATGACAAGTCAGAATTGTATGAGACCCAACTGAGGTAACCCAAAAAACAAAAACCATAGATGATCTTATGTAAGGAAAACAAAACTTACTCCATTTAAAAATATTTCATACAGTAAATTTGGAGAATATAATCAATTATTGTTTGAGATTGCAGGAGAATAGAAATTTGTGGGCTTCTTTTGTAGTATATTTTTTTGAGTTTTCCCTAAAAATCAGAATAATCGCCCACACCAAGTTCATATCCAGAAACATGAATGATTTTGTTCTTTAGGTATCAAAGTGGATTTATCTATGATGTCTGTGTTTTGTCTGTGATAATATAAAATTTTGAACTTCAGATGCAGACATTTTGGTCTTGTGGAAACATGTTTGAGATATGTAGTATGTGTAGATATGTATTTATAAAAAAACAAACAAATTTTTGTGTTATTCAGGTCATTAAAATCTGTGATATTTGTGTGGTTGGACACCTACCCTGAAGACTTCCATGACTCACCAGAATATTCCTGTCTCCTTGAATTGGAGAAGTTTGCCAAAGAATGCGCTCCTGGCAGTGGTATAGGGAGAAAAGTCAGGGCAAAATTGGAGATTTTTCGGCAAGAAGATGCGGATCGTACAGGTGTGCGGTGGCCCTTCTTTCTCACCGATTGCAACACTTCGTAGATAATATTTATTTAAAATATTTGCTCAGATTCTCAAATTTATGAAGGCATTAAGACCATAACGACTGTAAAATGGTGTGTTCTCAAGTTCCTTTCCTTTTGGTACACAATGGAGGGTTGAAAGTGTCACTTTAAACAATTTTATCCTTCTTGAAACTGAAGCAGACCTGACCACAGAACAAAGGACATGCCACTTCAAGTATGTAGATCTACCACTTATTTTTAACCAAATTGATTTGATGAACTCTGTGATGTAAACAGAGTGCCCTCCTTTTGTAGAAAGTAATGTTGCATTAGTAACTTGTGAATATCAACTTGCGGCATCTCTTTGATAGTAACCAAGATAATAGTGCATTGACATAAAAATAATACCTCAGTGCTGTTTCTTTAAAAAAGAATATCAAACCCTTTACTGTTCTCTTACAGCAAGACAACTGGACTTTTCCTTTTCACTCACCGAAGGCAGCAGCCATCCTGTTGATACAGATAGCAGCAAATCTTTGGCCTTGCTGGAGATTTCTTGTCGCAAGATTGCAGAGCAGCTCACATTTAAAGACGCAGTAAGTTTGAGGATAAATTTACACCATATGACATAGAACATAGCTGCCCATGAGCTTGGCATTTGAAAACTGAAAGTTGTCTTAGTGTTAGTATCTTTTGCAACTGGTGATATGAATTGGACGTTGGACGTCAAATTTTTTTCATGTGTGTAGAGTTTTTGATGTATGGTGTCAGTGCAAAGAGAAAACAGAAGTGCTTTATGTTGTTGAAAATATGCCTTGCTATGAATAATCTGTGCCAAGATTTTCACATTCCATGGTTTATAACATCTATAGCTCCAAAGTTGGTGAAATCCAAGTTAAAATGTGCTTTTTTTTGTTGAAAATATGCCTAGCTATGAATAATATGTGCCAAGATTTCCATTTTTCACAGTTAACGACATCTCCCCAGCTCATTTTATCGACCATATGACATATTTAAAGTTGAGATTACATATTTGCAAGTTACTTTCGTTAGTATTATTTTGTTTAATATACTGTATGGACACCTAGTGCAATAATGCTGTCAGCATGGATCCATATAATGCATTACTGTGGAATATAATGAATTTATTTTTATCCTGAAATCGTTCCATTCAGAGGATTCTACCAGACATTAAAATATTAATCCCTTTGTGAACACAGTCAGTTTGCTTTTTATCGCTCATTCTTTTCCTCTGTAGTGACTATCCTATCTGTCACAAAGAGAATATAATAGGTAGCTTAGGTCACTATGATCCTGGTAGTGTTAAAGCATTGAAAACTGCTGTTCACCACAGCATTAACTTGGCACTTCAGCTTAAGATGAAAAAGTGCTGAACAGTGATCCTTGTGTGGGTCACAAAGAAGTTAATCTGTGATTGATTGCATGAGGGTGACAGTAACGCTTGTTATTTGTAGACACTTTTCACTGGATTCTGGAATTTGCTTCATAGTGTGGAATAGCTGAGAGCTTTGTTTTTGAGATGTTTTATGTTGTGGTCACACTTCTGTATGTGTAACTCTCTCAAGAAAGTCATTGGGTGGTCTACGATTGTCAAGTAAAAGAAAAACTTGAACTTACTTCACATTCATTTTCATATTCTTACCCTCTTTCAGTTGAGCATGCTAAATAAAAACTGTGAATTTATCTATTTTTTTGACATACCACATACTGACACTTAACCAAAGTGGTTAGCACAATGTGCATCATGGGTCTGAAGTGTAGTGTGGCATGATCTCTTGTTTCTTCAGACCCACCATTTAAAGTCAAATTAACAGCAGTCTGGTATACTGTCATGACAAGATATAGTTACATAATTCGGGAATGCACAGGCATAATTCATTTTTTGTTTGTTTGTTGGTTGGTTTTGTGAGTGTATTTTGATCATGATTTTAATTTTCTATGGTTATTGTTTCACAGATTTTTTTTCTTTCATGATATAATTGCATAATCTAGGAAAGCGATGGAGGCAACTGATTTTTTTTTAAAGTGTGTTCTGGTGAATTTTGTTTGTTTTATTTTGCTTTTTGAATAGCCACTCAATTTATGGATTGCCGTTTTTCTAGGACTTGTTCAAGAAAGTAATTCCTCACCATTGCCTGGGTGCTGTGTGGTCCAGGAGGGACAAGGAAGGCCAATCGGATGCCCCGAGCATTCAGGCTACCATTCAGCAATTCAACAATGTGTCTTTACGGGTCATTGCCACTGTGCTCAAAACACTTGAATTGAAGACCTCACAACGGGCTAAGGTGCTCCAGAAATGGATAGTAATAGCTCAGGTGAGAATTTTCTCTTATGTTCGTCAGTTCGAAAGGATGAATGTGTATTTCATACTTGGATCGTTCTAGCTGAGATTATAGCTTTTGGTGTTCACCAACTTGACAATTTTCTTATTTGCTTAGAAACTGTTGTCAGTTCTCCATTTGGCTGACTGATGGTTGCATCATAGATACTTTACGTATACTTCCAATATTGGAAGTGCTCCCTTACAAAAAGATTAATTGTGAAAAATTCTACAAATATTTCATGTAAAAGAGTTTGACAACCCTGAAATATTTATGCATTTCAGGATCTTCGAGAGTTGAAAAACTTTTCATCACTCAAAGCAATAATCACTGGACTGCAAGCTCATCCTGTGTACAGATTGAAGAAAACGTGGTCGGCCTTGCCAAAGTAAGTATAGTGTCAGCAGTTTCTGATTTGTTGAAAGTGTGAGGATCCTCTGCCAATGCTTTCACCCTTCTAGTGACGACAGCTGTTGCTGGAGTAAAAACAAGTCAGCCTGAAGTGTTATATTTCATAGATGGTTATAGAGTGGTTTTGACAGATTGGAATGTAAGAGTGTAGTGGATATTATATTTGAGAATGCAAATTATGAGCTGGTTTGGAACTTACAACTGACTAATACACAGGCTGCACAAATGAGATGCAACATGACGAAATCAGGCGCTCGTCAGACTGAGCCGACCAGAAAAATCACACGTTTTCAACGGTGAATGAATTTTTATCACATTTTTTTTTCTCCTCACCAAAGCCTTGTATATCAATCTAAAAATGCATTTCAGAGTTCAGTTTAATGAAATAGATTGAGGAAAGCTCAGAAATTGTAATTCAGTGGCATAGCCTAACAAGGATTAATGAAGATTTACGAAAATGATCGGTCATTTTCTTTGTAAATTCAGCTACAGCAACAGGTCATTCCATCGTCTTTAACCCTTTGAACCCTGAACCCCTGATCCTATCTTAACCCACCACCTGACCTCCTGGACACTTGGTCAAACAGGAGGTTTACGGGGCATACGGGTTCAAAGGGTTAATCGCCAATATCTCAATTTCTATTTTAGGTAGAGCTATCATTTTTTTCTCACACACTGAAAGGGAAATGCAATAATCTTTACAATGATACCAATAACTCTGTATACTCAAAATTTGATGAGAGCCTGATTTCATCATGTCACATCTCAAAGGATAATGTGAAAGAAATTGAAATCGCTCACAGGACACCACTAGCATTTTGTTTTAGGTATTAAAGAGTAAGTGTTCTCAATTCTCGTTTATTTAAAAAAAAAAACTATCACAGATTTGCATGTATATTTGACAATTTCTTATCAGGTTTATTATGACAGTATCAAACTGTAGGGAGGTCAACAATTCATGCTTTTCTGATTTCAGAGAATCAATGGTTCTGTTTGAAGAACTTAGTGAAATATTTTCCGTAGAAAACAATCAGCTAAATTCCAGGGAGCTTCTTATGAAAGTGAGTACCATGGTCTCAAAGCATTGAAATATTTTTCCTTATTCTATGTGTGATGTAACTTTTCTTCTTCTTCTTCTTGATCTTTTTGTTTTATTATCATTATTATTATTTATGATGATGATGATTTTTTTAAAAATAAAGGTTTGCCAAATTTATATGTGCCTTTATTCATGATAGTCCTTGTGGTATGGTATTAAGCTTGTTGGTTATTCCTCAGTCCAGCAATTTTTTTTGACTCAAACAAAAGGAGTTTGGTGAATTTTTTCAGAACACTGACATTGACTTGAGCCATTGTGTTATAATCTTGAGGATATGGCTTTGTAAACTTTCCAGCCAGTATGACCATTACATTCTCTATGATAAATTGCAGGAAGCTACAGCCAAATTCCCAGACTTGGACTCACAGAGCAAAAGTTTGAAACGGAAAAATTTACAGAAACGACGGTCGTGGATAGACAATGTAAGAACCTTCTTCTTTGTGATATGTCTGCTTGAAAAAAGGTTTTAATGCAGTTCAGTAAAAGGAATCTGGTGTAAAATTTTACACGTTTAGCCTGTTGGTGCTATGATGTTAAAATTCTTCACCTAGGCTTTTCTATGCCATAATATTCACATTTGTTATTATCTCTTTTATCATAGCCTCATCACTATTCCCTCCCTCCCATCCCTCCCATTTTTTTTCCTCTCCTCTTTTCCATATAGATGAACATGAAAGACAGATACACCAAATGTTACAGTTGCTCATGAGCTCTAACGAGACCTCGATTATAAATAATAATGATAGAGTTGCTAATAAGCTTTTATTACTATGGTGTACAGGCTTGAAATGTTTTACAATCAATTATTTACCCTGACAGACTTTCTCATATATTCTCAACTTCCCATTTGGCTTTCAAATCCTTACCAGTCTTAACAATAACATTCATTGTCAGGTTCCAGTTAGGAAATGTATGTGATTTGTATTTCCCATGGACAAAATGCTTGGCCAGTCAGGACTCGAACCCATGTTCTTCTGATTCTGAGGATGGTGGCTTAACCGCTAGGCCTACTTTCTAATTGTTGTTTCATACTGACCTGCTTTTTTTCAGGGCATTGTTCAGGGCACTGTCCCCTATCTGGGCACATTCCTGACTGATCTGACCATGATTGACACAGCATTTCCTGACACGACAGAGGAAGGTCTTGTCAACTTTGAGAAGCGGAGAAAAGAATTTGAAGTTATTGCTCAGTTGCGGTTGTTGCAGTCAGCCGCTTCCATCTATAACATCACTGAAGATGATTGTTTTTGGCGATGGTTCAACTCAATCCGAACATACTCAGATACAGAAAGGTATATTTGAGTTACTAGATTTTTTGTATGCTTAGATATGATGGTGCCAACTCTCTTAAGACTTTGTATCAAATGTTTGAAGCAATAATTACCATTTCTAGTGTCAAGTATTCAGATACTGTCCTCTGTCTCCTAGCTAGTAGCCCATAAGAATTTTTCCTCAGGATTTGCACACAAGCTTTTTCCATCTCTCACAATTGAGGGTTAGGATCTAGAAGATGGTGCACAAAAAGGGACAAAATTAAAGATAGATTTTTTACAGAAAATCTTTAACCTCTCTTACACTTAAAAAATTTTCACAGCAGTCCATTTTGGTATCAGATAAAAGTTTGCAGGTCTGCTCTGCAACTCAGCTGAAAAAGAAAAAGAAATAATAATTTTGCTAAAAAATATGAGTCTTTTATTTTTGTTCCTCTTTTTGTGAGCCACCCTATGGGTTTCCCAATTGATATTTTTTTTTGTCTATTCCTGTCATGATATGTCTTGTGCGCAGGGCAAATGAGTCGGAAGTCGCCTCAGGTGAATCACGGGTTACAGTTGTTTTTAACTACTTTCCAACTCTGATACCAGTTGTTTTTTTTGTGTTTTTTCGAGGTTGTAAGAGGTTGAAATTTTGTTTTGTGGGCAAAACAAACTTTTTTGATATCTCAGTCGGAAAGTAGTTAAAAACAGCCATAACTCAAAATCTGCCAAGGTGTTTTCTGACTCATTTGCCTTGGGCGCATAGAGACAAGACATATTGTCAGCCCTTCTTTTCTTCTGCCTACCTCTTGTTTTGCCTCCCATCTAAAGGTTAATTTGAACCATGAATCTTATTATTTCTTTTCTTTGGAATCATTTCAGCCATGAGCTCTCATGTTCTCTAGAGCCACCCTCAGAAAGTTCTGCTAAGATCAAAAAGAAATCTGCCAGGTAAGCCTACTGTGTCTGTAAATAGACTGACTCTTCCCTGGTCGAGTTGCCTGGTCCTCCTGAATACGTGAATATGTCCGTGCACGTAAAATCAAGTTTAGGGAGACCGGGCAACTTGCCCACGTGACAGAAGGCGAATTGACAGTCGTCTGTGTAAGTCCCGGGGTCATCCTTAATGTGTCTATGCTGCAGTGTGTCATATGTCTCCAATCTCTCCCTTATCCTTCCGCTGACTCTGTCCATTCTGTGCCCGCTCCTATCATATTTGGCTGTGTGCACCACTCAGAATTGTGATGTTGATGTTATATTGTCTGTTGTGCAGTACAGTGCAGTCAAAAACTGTGGGCTTTGTTATGTACTAGTTAACTTTGTGCCTGTTGTGCGTGTGGGTTGTGTGCATCAAGGCTGCTCTGCTTTGCACGAGCCTCAGCCTCGCTGTGCATTACTAGCTATATTTTGTCACTGAATTGAGGAATCCATTTTTTATGTGTGTGTTGGGTGGGGGAAGGGGAAAACGATGCCTCTTTTTGTGTGAAAACACAGTGTATCTGCCTCCGTCTGTTTCACTTTTTGCCCCATTTAGTTACCCAAGTATGTCACTCCCATTGGCAAAAGAAAAAAAAAATTAACACTTTGACATTATACTTAGATTTGCTTAGTCTGTGACAGAGTGAATACATGTCAGTTAGCTTTATTGTATTTTGCACAAATATGTTAATATTGATTTCTTTTGGAGACAGGATTGATAATTTGATGGAGCTGAGGCTGAAATGGAATGGAAGTGAATGCACTGAGTTTTACGCATTTGTATTATGTTAGTGTGTGACAACTGGTCCCTTCCTCCTCCCATCAATCCACATGTCCTTTACCCCCCTGACCCCTGCCTCACTATCCTGACTTCCCTAAACTGAAACCAGGTCAGTGAGATTATCAATAAAACTCAGCTGATTTTTACCATCCTCCCCATTTCTGTGTATTGGTAATGCTCATTTTTTGTTTTGTTTTGAAGACTCACTAAATTGCGTATTCCAATAAAATGAAATGTGCAGCCCATTCATTGCTCGTACTTGTCTTTGTTTTTGTGATTGAAAGATATAAATGAGGATTGGAAATGTGTATCAAATTAAATCATTTTTTTAAAAATACATTTTGTTATGCTGTCCACCATGTCTCTAAGCCTAGCTTTGTGCTGCCTGTTCCTTCGCTTTCCCAGAAAAAAAAAAAAAAAAGAAAGAAAAAGCAACTAAAGTGAAAAAAAAAAAAAAAAATCTCATTACATTGATACCAGAACACAGGGATGTAATCAAATCTTGAAATAGCTCGCTTAGTACTGGATGCATTTCTTTTGTTCAGATGTTATTTTAACTGTATATATGAGCTAAAAAAAAAAAGAAGGGTTTATATTCTGCATTTATTTAAACATATGCTTTTTGTTTTGTGATCATGATGTCACCAAGTGTTTCTAAAGAGTGGATTGCACTTGTTCTTGTTTTGCTTTGCTTGTGTGAATGACGAGTGTTTTATGTCTTGTTTTTGACTGTGCAACCCTTTTTCAATCATACTTTTGACATGCAAGCTTGTTACAGAATTACACCATAAGATAGCCTTGAATTTGTGCTATTTAATCTTTAGTTTATTCATATATAATTATGAAACTTTTTATCAGGCTTTTAGGAAGAGAAATATATCCCTAGACAGGGGCAGCTAAATGGTGCATCTAATAATTATGAGTTCAGCTTTGAGATATTCGGATATTGATTTTGGATAATGTGGAGGGCTATATATAATGTTCTTGCAAAGATGTCCATATTGATAATTTTAAAAGATTGACTAGGTGTTTTCACCTTACACTTCAAGTTTTATTATTTTTATTATTTTTTTTTTTCTAAAAATCAATAAACCGGACTGATATTTAACTTTCCCTGAGTCACCACAGAGACTCCTAATAATTCAAGGCTGAGTAGAAGAAGAACAATATTTAAATCTGAAAAGTTTCCTGGGAGCATCCTCTAGCATTCCCTACAATTGTCAGTGAAATGGAGAAAAATCACAACAAACTCAGTATCATTTGTTTGTTTGTTTTTGGTTGTTTTTTTTTTTTTTTTTCAAACTGGCTAGAAAAAAGTGGCAGATTTGCTCTCAAATACGCAATAGATTCAGGAGAAATGTTTGTTAAATGGTCAGGTTTTGAAGAGAGAAATTTTATTACATTGGAATATTTGCCAGATTTTGAGAACATAAGACTAAATATACTGAAATACTTACCAGATTTTGAGAAGAGAAATTTAATTACACTTGAATGTTTATTCGATGTTGAAAGAGAAGATATAATTACATGAAATATTTTCCTTTTTATTCTGCATGCCCAGGGCATGGCATGTATGGTTTGAGGGCTGATTTATTTATCAAACACTGTTTCTGTTTTCTTTGCAATACATCATTTTTTTTTTTTTTTTGTTCTAACTGGCATGGAACTTTAACCCATTTTCTTACAAAGCCAAGCAAGTTTGCCATGCAGTAGGAGCTAGGCAGATCATTGCCTTCATATTTTCACAACTAAATCTCCACTCAAAAAAAAAAAAAAATTAAGAAAAAAATAAATTTATAAAGTAGCTGAGAAAGCAGAAGAAGAGAGAATAGAGAAAGAATCTGAAAAAGCAAGAAATAATAAGTTTATGGTGGGTGACGGAGACCTTGCAAAGGTGATGTTATGCTAGAACCATTGATAGGGAGGCAGATGAAACCATTCTGAGTTCCACACAAGCCCACCTGTCATTTTTCACAGTGTTACTTTTGAAGATGGACTATTAACCAATAAAACTTGGGGGACGCAGTGGCTCAATGGGTATGGCGCCTGCTCATGGAGAAAACAGGCTGGGATCGACTCAAGGGTTCTGCATTGGGGGATAATAGGATGCGAAGATCAAAGACCTGCATTTTTGTCAGTGACTCAATGGTCCCCTGGCTTCCTGTGGGTAGGGAAGCCTGATGTCTAGCCTTCTCAGATAAGGGCGAATATATTTCGAAGGTCCCGTGAGTACGTTATGCATGTTAAAGAACCCTTGGCAGTTGAAAACCGATGGAAGAGTAGGCCTGAGTGCCGCTGTGGGGGCAAAATTTCCAAATTCCAAATTTCTACCCACAAAATTTCTCA
>JBCAUA010775279.1:0-14874 GCA_038406235.1 Peronia verruculata
TATCTATCTATCTATCTATCTATCTATCTATCTGTCTGTCTGTCTGTCTGTCTGTCTGTCCGTCCGTCCGTCCGTCCATCCGTCCGTCCGTCCGTCCGTCCGTCCATCCATCCATCCATCCGTCTGCCTGTCTGTCTGTCATTATGTCAGTCTGTCTGTCTGTGTGTCTGTCTGTCTGTCTGTTTCATCGCCAACTCTTTGTTGTTTGCACAGCATCATGCCTCTTAATCAGCGACACCTTGTACATGTATTGTGTTGTTTGCTCCAGACATGTAGAACATTTTCTGTCCATTTTTTTTTCTTTTTGTAATGACGGTGTAGTGTATAAAGACGTCTCGATCATAATAAGTAAATAAGCTGAGAAGGCATTGGTGCCTCTATTGGCCTTGTTAGGGTTAAACTCTAATACGACTCGTAATAGATTGTTAAGCTTTTATAGCTTTTACACTGTACTGGGATAAACGCTATATAAAATGATTTCCATTTTCTGTTCTTATTCATTTAAGCCTCTGAACACTTGAATAATTCTATAATTAGATAAACTCATTACATGTTATTTTCATAAATGTTTTGCTCTTTAGATGTACAGAGAACTTTTAAATTTTCTAATTTAGAAGGAAAACGGATTTTTTTCTTTGATGTCGTCCCGAGTCTTCTTGGTTTACATTATCTATTAGCCACAGGGATTCGCCAAGTTACCGCACTGCAGCAAATATATTTCACGACTTAAGGTCCTAAGAAAGTAGGATTATAAGACCGATGTTTTAATAGAACAAGAATATGATATCTGGAAGGGATACTACAATTCGAGCCCTCCAGTATCTCTCGATCCTTGGGGTGTGTCCTGTTTCAACATTAAAATTTGCCAGATGATTCTCGATGTGTGGGTGTGGGTGTGTGGACCGGGTGTATGTGTGTAGTTGAACAGAAAAGAGGTCTGTCTGTGTATGTGTGTGTGTGTTGGGATGGGGGGGGGGGTGCTGCTACATATCGCCCGTCTTGCTTCATTCAGCATCTTCTGCCCCTGTCACCTCCTACACCTACAGCGGGAACATGTCCGCTCCTGTACTTTGGAAAGTACACAATAGCGCCTTTTCGCTTGACTGATTCTGCTCCAAAGCTCGTTTTTTTCTCCTTTTATTTGCCCCCAGCCAGGGGTTTTCAAACTTGTGGTCTGAGGGAACCCAACTCTACATTGAACAAGAGATAAAAGAACTGTGTGCAGAGAAGTTTGAGTCTAGATTTGACGGTTCACCAATCCGATACATATAAGTAAAGTAAAGTAAAGTAAAAGTACCATCCCTTGACCTTCAAGAGGGGAAATTCGCTTGGCCATTTCAGACCACGTCGCCGCAGTGCAGCGCCACTGTACTTCCCCCGATATACATCAGGTACCCGTTTTAGAGATGGGTGGGCTGAGGAAAATTGTGTGTTAAGTGTCTTTCCTAAGGATACAACATGCAACCATTGCGATTCGAACCACCCACAACTGCTTCCAAAGGCTGCAGCACAAACCACTGAGCTAACACACCACTAACACGGAAGACAAGTTTTTCTCATTTTTTGCCATTACTTTTTACCCGAGAAAGAGTTCGCATACCCACATGTAAGCCCCCACGGGAGCCCGGGGTTTAAAAGTAGGTTCTCTGCTCCCATCTGCAGGTGGTGTAAAGCCGCCATTGGTGGCGTGTCTTCCATGGTGTGCCACCCTCGACATTCCAGGGGCGACATCTCTTCTCTCTCTCTCTCCTTGTTTCTGTCTTCTGTCTTGCTTTCTTTCCTTTTTTTTTTTTTTTTTTAATTATCGCGGCAAGGAAAAATTTAAAAAAAAAAAAAAGTTTGATCATAACATTAAGCTCGGCGAATTTTTCTGAATTTTCTGTAAGTAATCTAATGTTTCAAATAACAATCGCAAAAGTGTTTTTTTTTTTTTTTTCCTTCTTCTTCTTCTTCTTTACAATACTTGTGATATACCTCTTGTGCTTGACAGAGGGGAGTACGGTAATGTGGCTGACGATCAAAATGACTCATTACATGTTGTAGACAGTACTGTGAATGAAGCGAGTCGGGAATGGATGCACAGTGTTTTCCAACTTACCTGGGAAAGTGTCTTCCTTAGGCAAGAATGTGCTGAGGACATAGTGAATGGCCAGTCCAAACACCAACAAGCGCAAACAGGTAACCATGGTAACGGGAAGGTGACGGGGAGTCAACAGTTATATCTTAGTATGACAGAATGTATCTTCTCTCTTCTGGATAAAAGATATAAATACCAAAACTAATACTATTAATAATAATAATAAATAAATAAATAAATAAATAGATAAATAAAAACCAGTAGTCCTATCTCTGCAACTAATATATTAACCAAAAATTAATTAATTTGTAAACTAAACATAATTAAAAAGTTGCTCATTAAGAAAAGGACAAAATGTTGTAAAGTAGGCTAGCTTAATAAAATTATTTGGGTCACTTAAATGATAATGATATCAGCGCATGGAAATTTGTGGAAAGTAAAAAGCTGTTAAAAGTATCAAAAATAACTTTTCAAAGTCATACTTACGGCGACTGACTCCTTTTTTTTTTTTTTTTAAACTGAAAAATGGTCAGTGAATTCAGCCTGTCTGCCACAGTGCCTCTCTGCCAAATGAGCAACTCTACAAGAAAGCGCGGGTAGTAGTTTTAAAGGAGCATCTGAAGCGGGGCTAAATATTGACAGGCATTTATTAACTGTGATGAAAAACATACTGGGGAATTTCTGAGTTGGTAATATAACGTGAGCGTGTCCTTAAGCATAAAAAGAGACACAACTTCGTATCTTTATAACGTGTCTGCATTGATTTCGAAAACTTTATTAAAATCTGTGCGGACATTTGCTCCGTTATAGAACATAGTTTTATTTCCTTTTTGAAGAGAAAGTAATAAAGCAGGAGGTGAAGAAACCTATTGGAAATGAAACCTATGAACCTTTTTGTAATCACGAAACAAAACTTTTTGTGGGTGAATTATTGTTTTGGAAATATATTTTTGTGCCATGACTACGATGGTAAACCTGTTGTTTTTGGTCTTTGAAATTTGTCTGGTTAAAAGCATTACAAATAGTCCTATTGGAAGTCTGTAAGCTTCTCGATTGGAAACTTAAATTTCAGAGCGAGGATTAGCCAAGGGGCAGTTTAATCTGAAAAGAGATCGCGACAACCCTCCTTAAGACATGAATACTGTTCACCCAAGTCCAAGCCTTTGACACATTATGGCGAACTTCGTAATGGCCAGGAAGATGACAGACAAAAGTACTTTTTAAGCAAGAGCAATCATTACTAAAAAATAGAATCTAAGTTTAAGTACATTGCACTTAATCCAAGCGTTTCAGCATAGTTACTGGGGTTACCATGATGTCTTGAAAACGATAGTTAAAAAAAAAACGAACATTAATACATACTTGCCCACACACACATACACATACACACACATACACACGTGCGCGAACACACACATACATGTAGCCTATGTAGATATTTGCTTATTAGAAATCATAAAGGGAACCAATATTTTTTGGAATCATACAGGCACACCGTACAGCCATGCAACGAGCTGTTTGTTCAGTTCATTATCACAGTCATGCTATATCGTAATCATATTACCATCTATTATGCACAATTTTGTTTTGTTTTTGATTGATGGTAAGTTGATTGGCTGGTTGTACGTTAGTTTGGTTAATTGTTTAACTGGTTAGTTGGTTGGTTGATTGGTTGGTTGGTTGATTAGTTGGTTGGTTGGTTGGTTGTTGGTTGGTTGGTTGGTTGGCTGATTGGCTGGTTGGTCGGTTGGTTGGTTGATTGGTTAGTTGGTTGGTTGGTTGGTTGGTTGGTTGGTCGGTTGGTCGGTTGGTCGGTTGGTTGGTTGGCCTTTTTTTTTTTTTTTTCTTTTTGTTTTGTTTTATTCTGTTTATTTATAATCGACCTACATGCTTGTATTTCCAAAACGACAAGATCGATTGCGGCTTCATTTTCGTAAACAGATCCAGGGACTCCTCAGCTGTCCATGTCAGTGTACGATCTGAAATCAAACAACTGGCACATTATAGTTCTCACTCACCCCATGGGATTAGATACCATGTAATTTCTAATAAGCCCGCCATACTGTTATTCGTCTTCTCACCATCATCGTTTTTAGTTTCTTCCTCTTCGTCTATTTCTTCTTCCTTCTTCTTTTTTCCCTTTCCTATTTCTTTCCTTCCTCTTCTTTCCTTCGTGTACTTTCTCGTTTTCACTCTCTCATTTTCTTCATCTCCTCTTCATTGAAATCATTCACGGTTGTCTTTGCTCTTTTCCGGTCAATTATCGCTGTTCTGTGTCATTATTAAAACAAGTCTAGAACAGGCAGGCCAAAACTAGGTCTTGCAAATTACATGTAATATGGCAGGGTCCCCTCCCCCCCCCCCCACAAACCACACACATACACCCACCCACACACATACACATACAGACATACATACACGCGCACATAAACACAAAAAAGTCCTGTCCTCATTTGATATACAAACAAAACTGTTGGTAATAGGATTGTGCTATCATGTGCTGCCGTAAGTATAATTTAAAACCCTTTGTTGTTGTTGTTGTTGCTGTTGTTTTTTTTACTCACTCACAAGGGATTAAAACTTGATTTTCACAGCACTCTATGTACTCACTGAGAATAAAGAAAAATGAGAAATAAAGACATCAATCATCAGAGGTCTATCTAAAAGCTTCCTTGACAAAGCTTCACTGTGCAAGTCCTGACTGGGGAAGCAAGGGAGTGGGGAAGGGGGTGACTCAGTGAAGGTCAGTGACCAAGGTAACTGCAAGTAAAATAGGAGTATCTTTTGGCCATTATAAAGTGCTATTTACATATATATATATATATATTCTTAGTAGCCTGTTATGTTCTAATCTTGGGCACAATGAAACAGCAAACGCTAAAGGAGCAAGACCATATTTCATGGCCTGATTTGCCAACGCCAAAGAACAGACCGATCCGACTCTCATCACTTTGCTGCCGAAAGGCGAAAACCAAGAGTAATGGAGTCTTAAGAAAGTAGATTTGTCTCGGCTTTAAGTGTCCGTCCTGTTTTTGAGGAGAAGACCCCTTGTAGACAGAATTTTGGAATTTGAAATTTTTGCTTAAACATCTGTGTCTCCGCCCACTCTGTATTCCATTTTGAATTGCCAAGGTTCTTTAACTTGCGTAACTTACATACGGGACCTCCAAAATATACTTGTCGTCATTTGAGAAGGCTAGACGTCGGATTTTCCTTCCCGTGAAGGAAGGGAACTTTGAGTACTAAAAATACGAATACGATTACGAATGGAGACTGGTGTCTTTCGAGTGGCAACCTTAACAACATTTATCATGGAACCAGTGATATTGACAAGCGACGACAAGTGACAGCAAATAGATGACCCATCGCCACAGACTGGCGTTTTTGGCTATTCAACGAAAAATATATAGTATAGCTAAGATAGTCCCACAAAAAGGGACTCAAAAACAGACTTGAAAAGCATCCACGTCGCCATCCGTCTTTCATATCTGTTCCCGCTGGACAACCATGCCCCTTGTTTGTTTGTTTGTTTGTTCGTTTGTTTGTGTTGGGGTTTAACGACACATCAGCACGATTACGGCTATAATGTGTCAAATACCTTAAGATACTTTCACACGTTAAAAAGAAGAGAGGAAAGAAGCGGGACAGAAGACAGGAGCAAGGAGAGAGAGAGAAAAAATGTCTCCCCTGGAATGTCAAGGATGGCACTCCAGGGGAGACACCCACTGATGGCGGGTATACCGTCTGCAGGTGGGAGCAGAGAACCCACTTATAAACCCCGGGGGGGGGGGGGGCTGGACGCCCCTTGCTTGGCAGTTTTCTTCATAAAAAGTGACATGGAGATCACTATAATACAGCTGCTAAACATTCATGTACTTTCTTCACCAAAGAGATTCATGCACACTTCAAACAAACAAATCATAACACGTTCACAGTCTCATGGTTTGATATTAAAAAAAAATCACCCGATATTTTAATCAATACCTCCCCATCAACGATGTGTTGAAATTGTAATAAAATAAACAAACAAAAAAGGCAAACCACAACAGTCAAATGTAAATGAAAAATCCCGATGAAAGGAGTGTGTAAAATTATGAAACAAATAATTTAAAATCAGATTCTTACATAAATGCATTTCATAGATCTGTGGCCAGGAATTAAAATCTGCACTTAATAAAACTGAGGAAACGGGCACAATTTATACACATTGTAGACCATATATTGGTGATATATCATGAAACAGAATATTGACAATAAAAAATAAATTGCATGCAATAACTAACGCACAGGCCCTGGTAGCAAAGAGTTATGGTTATTGATTCCTTGTTCTCTCATCTCTTGATATGATACATGTATAAGTGAACTCATCTTCTCCCCTCCCTCTCCCTTCCCTCTCACTCTTTGTTTCTAAAATCTGTAGATGAGATGAGACACGGTGAAATCTGGCTCTCGTCAAATTTTGAGGAAATGGAGTTATTGGTATCACTGTAAAGATTATTCATTTCCCTTTCTGTGTGTGAAAAAATGATTGTTCTACCTTACATTAAGTAGAACTTGAGATATTGGCAATTAAAGATGATTGGGGTGACCTGTTGTTGCAGGTGAATTTATCAAGAAAATGGTAGATTACTTTTGTAAATCCTTATTAATCCTTGTTAGGCCATGGCACCAAATTTCAACTTTTTGGCTTTTACTCGGTCTATTTCAGAAAATTTAACTGTGAAATGCATATTTAGATTGATATAGAAGAGTTTGGTGAAGAAAACAAAAATACCTAACAATTCATTCACTGTTGAAAAACACGTGATTTCTCCGATCGGCTCAGTTTGATGAGCTCCTGATTTCATCGTGTCGCGTCTCCTATGTGCTTATGACCTACAGGACTCACGCTTGCTCGATCTGTGACAGAAGTAACACAGTTCAAAGAAAACCAAAAGTTCAGGACATAAAGTTAAGATTTACAATAAGAGATTGTTTTGCAGATTATCTGCCCCTTCCAAAAAATGTTGAGATCATCTTGACCAGACTTTTACTTCCCTTTGCATGGTTTTAATGGATTTTCTCAGGAGCTGAGAATGGCAGTGAGTGGAATAGCTAATTAATGTTACATTGATTCACCTCCTCATGCATAGAAAATCTGATTGATAGCATAAAAAATTAACAGTCTACAATTTGAGCTGACATGCCTGACCTTGCAGATTCTTTAGAAGAAAAAATTTAAAATTCCAAAGACGAGAAAAAAGGAAGAAAAGAACCACAGTGACCAACGTTCTCTGTACTGTTTTGTTGGTTTTTCTTCACTTGCCACTGCAACAATGCAGACTTGTAAAGAAAAAAAAAAAAAAGAAAAACATCACTGACAGGAAATCTCCTGGCTTATTAGACAAATACAGTATATACAACAAGTGGAAATTCCAAGAACATAAAAATAAAACTACACGATAAAAAAAACAACAAAGATTGAAGACTGGTATGTACATACGTGAAAAACAAGTTATAAAAAAACTGCACAGGGCCCACGATTCCCGAGGATTGCTGGAAAAAAAGAGTCGTTTTTCATTTTGCATAGGGATTTGATCATCAACATGTTGAAATATTGTGTGACACAGTTCGTCGGCCCAGAATTTAAGTGTCCTAACTATAAGAGTGTTATGTTGTAGTTAGGGCATTTAATTCTGAGGCGACAAGTTCCAGGTCCAAACGACTGAAGTCACAGGCAGCAGAACGCAAGTAAATAACACAGGATCCAGTTTGCATGGTCAGGTTACGGTCTATATACAGCTTTCAACCTCCTGATAGCAACACCCTAGTTTAATAGCAAAGTTCTAAGTATCTACAAGCAATCATCAGGTTGAGGGGTAGAAATACAAGCAGCATTAAGCAAACAACATTCAAGTTTTGAGACAACTGTTGAAAACTGTGTGTGGGTGTCTTGTTTTTTTTTGTTTTTGTTTTTATATTATTTCCTGCATTTTGGTATAAATGAAAAAAAAACTAGACTTTGGACTTTTTTGTTTGTTTTGTTTTCTGTTTTGTTTTGTTGTTTGTTCTGAAACAATGAAAAAATAAGCAGTTTATTTGTTGTACACTATGCTTGCCATTACTGCAAAAATTTGTCAGGATCACATGTGTTTATGTCCATATATCTCCAAAAGTGTTAATTTATCTGCATAGAAAATACACGAGCCCATCTCAAAAAGTCGCTTGCAAAATAGAACAATGTGTGAATGAACCTCAATGAACCTCAATTTTCATTCAATCACAACGTTTGTGCTGTTAGCACTTTTGGAACTCAAAATGGATGTATATTTAAGGGCACTAAAACCCCAAAATTCTGCTCTCAAATATCTTGGAAAACAAGCAATTTTCATGAAAAATGTACTGGATTATGACGATAAAGTCTATGATCTCATTTTCAAACTGTTCCCTGTCTGCATAGATCTGAATTGAAATTATCAATATATGTCATTCATTAACACAAATAGAATGTTGGATAATTTTTCTACTCATTATGCTGTAGTAAACTAAAACTATAGCATTGTTTATGTGTTTAAATTGACGTAAAGTTTTGACGAAGCATGTAAAAATCAATCACAGCTTTTCATTTCACTAAAATTTAGCTCTGCAAATTCAAAATTGCCAAACTATCCCTTAAATAATAAAGACATCCATTCAAAAACGCTTGTAGGAAAAAAAATAAACCCTTAGGAAATGTGTTGTTTTGATCTCTATCCATCTTCCTACAGAATGTCTCATTTTCTTCACAGGGAAACATACACCTCTGGAAAGTTTTTTAACATATAGATCGATTAAACATCATGGATGGTCATGATTTTATCTTACGTAAATCTTTAACAACTTTATTGAGTACATTCAGTGAAATAACAAACATATCGACATAAATAGAACAGAATAAAAACCATTTTTTCTTTTTTTTTTAAGACACACAAGGAGCCACCTTTTGAGACAGGCTCACATTAAAGTTGCATATGAGACACGACACGATGAAATCAGGTGCTCGTCAAACTGAGCCGACCGGAGAAATCACGTGTTCTTCAACAGTGAATGAATTTTTAATGTATTTCTTTTTCTTCGCCAAACCCTTCTATATCAATCTAAAAATGCGTTTCAGAGTTCGTCTGACTGAAATAGAGTGAGGAAAGTCCCAAAAATTGTAATTTAGTGGCATGGCCTAACAAAGGTAAAGAAGGATTTACAAAAGTGATCGGCCATTTTGTCACTAAATTAAGCTGCAGCAACCGGTCACCCCCATCGTCTTTAATTGCCAATATCTTAACTTCTACTTGAGATAGACCAATACTTTTTTCACACACTGAAAGGGAAATGAATAATCTTCACAGTGAACCCAATAATTCCATATGCTCAAAATTTGACGAGCGCCTGATTTCATCGTGTCGTGTTTCATATTAAAATGAAACAAGTTTTTTTGTTGTTGTTCTAATGTAATATAATATAATTTTCAGTCTGGATCATTCTGTAACCATTCTGAGGCCCTTGCCTGCGTGATCTGTCATATTGTGGGGTGAAATAACTTGTTTTGGTCCCGTTGTTTGACCTATAAGTAATGCCCCTGAGCTGGAAATGTCTTTCTTTTCTTGAGTAATATGAAAGTAAAAGTAACAAGCAACATATGATCAATTTAACATACATGAAGATGCTAGCCTATACAAGCCTTTTGTTCAAGCAGAGACAAAACGGCATCAGTGATGATATGTCTTGTGAGCAGGGAAAATGAGTCAAAAGTTGCCCTGGGCAAAGAAGATATACAGCTGTTTTTGGTCATTTTAAACTACTTTCCAACTAAGATACTAAATTTTTTTTTTTTTTCACAAAACATCAATTAAACCTTTTTCTAATCTGAAAAAAAAAAATATTTTGCTATCACTGTCGGAAAATGGTGAAAAACGGTAAAAAATGGCTGTGACTTGAACTCACCTGGCACGACTTGCGACTCATTTGCCCTGGGTGCAAGACATATAGTGTGAAAGATCAAGAATATGCAGCCACGTTGGATCATCAACCAGAGGTCACACAGACAAATGATAACAGTGATCCATGAACATTACAGTAAAGTAACCCTGTGGAAGGCAGATTCAAAATAAGCAAATCATGCAAGACCTGGCTTGATAAGGTCAAAGAATGGACCAATCACACTGTCAACAGATTGCTATGAAAAGCAGAAGACAGAAAGTAGAGCGAAGGAGATTCTTAACTGCTATCTCTTGCATGGCACCTCCATGACACATGTCAAAAAGAATATATGACAAAGATGATGGATCTAGTTCATATGACATTATACTACCGCCAATGATGTTGTAAAAAAGAATTGTATCATAAACCAGTGATCATACATAAGGAAGTAAAAGTACCCCTAGTTGTCTACGTAGTACTCCACTACCATACAGTGGCACTGAAGCACCAGACATTGATCGTAATGGGTGAAATTGTAACCAGTCATTGTAAAATGTGAAGCTGAAATCACAGATCAAACAATATGAAGCAATCACCAACGATCATTTTGGGCGATGGGAAAGTCTCTCGGCCCGGTACTACACACCAAGCAATGATGCTTTGACATTTTCATGATGACAAGTATTACACAGGATAAAATAGCTTGGCATAGTGACTAAAAATCATACAGTATGAAGCAATGACCAATGATCAGGCATCATGAAATCGTAACTAATGATCATACAACATAAATTGTCTTGCGCTAAGGGCAAATGAGTTGGAAGTCACACCAGACGAGTTCAAATCACAGCCGTTTTTGACTGTTTTTTTAAACTATTTTCCGACTATGATACCAAAATATTTCTTTTTTCAGATTAAAAAAGATTAAATAGTCATTTTGTGAAAACAAACAAATATTTTATATCATTGTTGGAGAGAAACGACCAAAAAAAACAGCTGTATATCTTCACTGCCGGGCGCAACTTCCAACTCTTTTGCCCTGGTCGCAAGACAAATAATAACCAATGATCACACAGCTCAAAGTTTGCCAACAGTAACCAATGATCATGTAGCATGAAAAAGTGACCAATCCTCACAAAGTATTGCATGACCAACCAATCATGTTTTAGCACTATATCATCAACCAGCTGTCACACAGAATAACAGCCCATTGTAACTAACACAAAGACACAATCTCCGTATAACAGACACCGGATATTAATGAAATAATGTCTAAACCAGTAAGTGGCTAGAATTTCGGCAGCACCAACTAAATGACAGACTGAAAAACTTATGACAATGATTAACTTAATAAAGCCAAGACTAAATATATGACAGGGTAACTAACTACATGACTGCAGTAAAACAAAATGAAGACCAAACAAAAAAAAAAAAACCCAAAAAACTGAGAATGCAGGTCACTGCAATAAACGGACTGGGAATTATGGTCACAGCAAAAACAGCTTGACGATCATTGTTACAACAAGAAATCAACTGAGTATCAAAATCACTTTAAGAAAATGATTTGAGAATCTATTTAGTCACTCAAGAAGTGAAATAATAAATTTGTGAGAAATATAGTCTTTTGCAAGAAATAGAATGAGAATCATAGCCAAGAGATTCCATTACGCAGGAAAACCGTCCTCATTGAAATGTCAAGCAAGATCTAATACTGGTGCTTCCTGTGGTGCATATGGTATTTCTTGTCATGTATTGCATGCACAGTGGCAGAACACAATACTGGTCATTGAGGTGTGAGTTATGAAATAACAGATGTCAAAGTAGAGGAAAGAGAACATTTGTTTCCTCACTCACGATTGACTCGTTCAGGATCAACTAGTGGTGGGGTGCTCTGCCATGTGGTTGCTGAAATCGCATCGTGAAAAAGGCACAAAGAGATTTGTCGTTTCAACTGAGATGATTCAAAAGTTCATCAATATAAAAATAATATCTTCTTGTCCTACATGACGTTGTTACACTGTTGAAATACACACTGATAATACATTTCGCTGAGGTGACTACAACGCAGTGTCTTCCACAGTGTAAACAAAAGAGCAGGATGCCTTTGCCATGTGACAAATCACAAAGTTAAGCAAACTGAGAGATGATTAGCAAGACTATGTCTCCACAAGAAGATCCTCGACGAGTCCACTGAAAATGTAAATAGGATACTAAATAATTTCTAAAATCGAGAGAAGAAAAGAAAAAGTTCATCAATTAAAAACTTCCTTCCTTATTCCTGCCATTTTGTACAAGGCTGTTACCAAGCATGTGATGAATATTTCAAGTACAACTAAAAAAAAAAAAAATAAATAAATAAGAAATAGCAAATTAGAATAAACATTTTTACTGTAAACAAAATGAACTTATATAAACATGATGATTATCAAAACAAAATTCTCAACATTTACAAAAATGTTGACTTTTTTTTTTTTAATAATTAGTGAGATCAGTAACATAGTTTAACATAATTATACAAACATAAAAAAAGCAAAGGGACACAATACGTAATTAATGAAAACAACTGACATAAATCTAATGCATGCTCATAGAATTTGATTTCTGCAGTTGAATTTGAACACAATTTTTGTGTTAAATTTCAAGATCAGGATGAATAATAATCTTCATTAATTTCAGATGTCTTTTATATACACAATAGTCACAGAACCTGACATGCCAAGGAAAAAGAAATGATTGCATAAAATTGCACTTTCACTTTAAGAAAAAATTTACCACTGTTTTATCTTAATTGTTTTGTCTTTCTGTCAGAAGGCTGTCTTATTTTTTTTTAATGGAATGAGCAACTGTTTATTTTTCAGTATTGTATTAACCTTTGGCAGAAGTAGCTGACCAGCATATCTTGAATAGATTGAATTTCTTTCATATTGGGGGGGTGTTGAGGAAGGGTTGCTTTATTTTTTTAATTAATCATTTATTTGTTTATTTGTTTCTTTCTTTATTGTTCTAATTAACCAAATTTTTTAAAATGAGATTTTGTGTGAATTTTGATGATGAAAAATATAATCTCCAGTTTACAAAACCATCATCTTTAAAACTTTCAGGTTCAATAAAATAAAATTACAAATACATGCACAAGAAACACAACAGATGGTGATGTTGAAGTCAAGATTGCGGAATGATTGTCAGGTTCTCTCTCTTGTGGTTTCTGAGAAGCCGCAGACTGAAATCTGGCTTTCTCTTTTATTTTTTGTCATACAGCTCCATAACTTTGTTTCCATTATATCCTGTCCAAAGACAAATTCGCTTTTATCTATGTGTACAAGCCTCCTGAACTACTAGCTGATCTTAGCAAACATTAAGCATCTATGACATTAAAATTCATGCTGCACAGACATAAGATATAGATGAACAAAAATGACTCCACTTATTTATCTGTATTTGGTCAATGTAGATCAAGTGTGAATCATCCTGATTTTACCTCACCCAGGTTCTTATCAGATAACATTTTATTTTCAAATATGTAATGTGTTTAAATCCATAGGGCAACGGTAAGTCAACAGTTTATGGAGAAAAAAAATGACACATATTGAGCAGGGTGAAAACAATTTGATTAAAGCTGGCTACAATAGTTCATATTCAACTAAGCACAGATCTGGAAATCCCCAGCGGAGTGTTTGTGCCCCATATTGAAAATAAACACCATGAAATCCCACAGCACTAGTGTTGAATGCAAAATTTCCGGAAAAACATGAAGCCGAAAGAACGTCTTAGTTCTTCCTCCTTCATTAAATCATTAACACTACTCAATACTACTATTATTTGGAGGCCATCTGGATTCAATAGGCTCAAAGTGAAGACTTTTAGTGACACATTTCCTCTACACCGTAAACAGGATCAAACCAAAAATTGAGTCAAATTTGTGAATAGTTTGGATTGTTTGTACCCCCTGCTAAAAATAGACGCCGGTATTTCCAACCTTTCGCTTGGTAGGAACAAATCTATTATCTTAGAACTTAAACCAGTTACCGACAGCACATTGTACTGAGAAAACCGATATAGGTGATCTTAGCGAGGGGTCTGGGTTTTGTTTTACGATATATCAGCGTGATTACAACTATAATGAGCGCCGATTACTTACGCTTACGAGTTAAAAAAGATACATTTTTATAAGAGATTCAACGCGATAAAATCAGGCGCTTGTGAAACTGAGGCGAGCGAAGATAATTTGATATTTTTCAACAGTAACTTAATTTTATTACTCATTGTGTGTTTGTGTGTGTGAAAAAAAAAGGGGGGGGGGGCAAAAAATCCTTCTGTGTCCATTTAAAAATGTATTTCAGAGTTAAATTTGCCGAAATGTTTTGAGTTACACAATTCCAAAAAATGTGTCGTAGTGTCATCACCTAAATGAAGACTACTAACGAAGATTAAGAAAACTAAACGACAATTTTCTCACTAAAATCAGCTCAGGCAGCAGAATGTTATATTGACCCCAATTGTCTTTAATTGCCAACGTCCTAAATTCAACTCCATTTAAAACGAAACTTTTTTTCTGAAAGAGAAATTAATGAATAATCTTTTATTTGATACCAGTAACCCAGTGTGTTTTAAAAAAATGACCAGTGCCCGATTTCATCCAGCTGCGTCTCATGTGTAAATGAAGACTCCAATGGAAAAAAGCGGATGTCACATTTTCTACAAAGGGAGAAAAACAGAGGTTAAAGTTTAGCAGTTTATAGTTTTTATCTGTATACCATTTTAAAAACTCTCTTTTTAACGGAACCTTTACCTGTGTTGTTGTTGTTGTTGTTGTTGTTGTTGTTGTTGTTGTTGTTGTTGTTGTTGTTGTTGTTGTTGTTGTTGTT